>JAUTXW010004778.1:0-86114 GCA_030620095.1 Kuschelorhynchus macadamiae
CCGGTATGTTTGGGACGCCAAATGAGCATTCTGTCTATACTCTGCATAAATAAGTAACATTTCTGCATATTCAATATTCGTATACATTTTTAACAGGTGCGTGCGGTGAAATTTTAAGAAAGGGAAGCAATTTTTAGAAACTTACCTATTTGTAATGTAATTCGATTCTTCGAACACTTTTTGCATTTGGAGAAGTTTATTTTCAATGGACAACAGCGATGTATGCGAAAGTCTCTCCTGCCCCTTTGAATTTCTCACGAAATTTTTCATACGTTTAAATATTGAAAAATTGCGTTCTACTGATGAACTTGTGGCAGGTATTGTCAATACTAATTCACACAATTTCGACACTTCGGTGTAGACATCTTCCAGCTCCGTGTCTTTTAAAAATTGCATTAGTTCCTTAGCGTTATTTTTTGCGCTAATGTCGTCAGTTTCGTAAATCACTTTTAGTTCAGATCGCAGTAACACTCGGTCGAAGAACTGGACATAAAGAAGAACAAGAGATTTAAACGCATCTTCTGAAAAAGTTTTTCCTTTAAATGCATCAAAATTGCAGAGCTCGCGAAATTTAAAATCATTTAAACCGTTAAATCTATAGTTTATTTGTTGCGGAATTTGATCGATTATTTCATAAAAGAGGCGTCTGTATGATATTTGAACATCTCCGACCTTGTCTGTTGGAAGACGCTTGGCTTGTGGCTCTACATTTAACGTCATCGTTTTCTTCCCAAAATAGGTCAGAGTCATCTCTTTTGTGGCTTAACATGGACTTAAAATCATCCACTTTTTGAAGGAAATCAATATCATTTGTTTTAGTTTGTAATTTATTAAAAACATTGTCCGAGAATGGAAATATTTCTGAAAATATGTTCAACAAATAATTAAAATTAAAATATCGTTTCAAACAGTCCAAAAACCCCCTCGAACGATTTATTGCTTCTGAGTCCCACGTTTCATTATTTTCTATTATATTCTCAAATAGTTCAATCAGTGATTCACGATTTTCAGATACTGTTAACACAAGTCTTCCATTATAGCTCCACCTAGTAGGAGCTACTTTGTGCAATCGTTTGTGGACAATGGAGTTCAAGGCTTGTGTACGTTTTGTTGACTTGAAAAAAAAAAGCAGCCATGCCACTTAAAGTAACGAAAAACACTTTACACTCTCTAATGTGATTTATGGACTGGGATAAAACTAAATTTAATTTATGAGCAAAACAATGGACAAACACAGCACTTGGGAAAGTTTCTCGAACTTTAGCTTGCAGACCCCCTAATTGTCCTGCCATCACTGCAGTTCCATCATAGTGTTGAGCAACTAATTTTTTCTCTCCATTAATTTCCTTAGTAACATTATAAACTACGGTATATAATGCATCTGCTGTACGATATTCGGACGCATTCTTAAAACCTAAAAATCGCTCTTGAATACTTCCGTCTGTTTTAACGTAGCGTATTACTATAGATAATTGGCTGAAATTAGTGATATCAGTTGTTTCGTCCAGAACAATAGCAATCAACCACGCCTCGCCAATCTCCTGCTTAATTCTTTTTAGAGTAATGGTTGCGACAGCGGAAATTAAATCATTCTGAATTCGATTCGACGTTCGGCGAAAAACGCTAGACTGTTCTGAAAGATTTTTTAAGCAATTATCATATTTAGCCATTAAACTAAGTAAATGAAAATTTTCTCTATTTGAAGAAACCCTTGTTTCGTCATGACCTCTAAATCCCAATTCGTGCTATCCGAGAAAACAAACTACATCGATAAGTCTTCTTAATATTTGCCTATTTTTATCGACTAGTTCATTGTGTTGGCGGTGACTAATTTCCAACCTGTTTATTAAGAGTGTGTTCAATTCTGGTGTTGCCGAATACTTTTTCTTTTATGACGGCCTGCAAATGCTCTTTGGATATAATGTGTCTTTTTACAGCTTTATGGAAACTGTTTAAATCGGAAAAACCAGTTTTATTCCAGAGACCTTTTTCATTTTCAAAAAGTAAACATGGCCAACAAAATAATTTACTTATGTTTTCACACCCTGTTAGCCATTTAAATTGTTCGTATTGTTTTTCCGGATAAAAATGTCCAATACAGTTTTGCATTTTTGTTTTGTGTATTATTGTCTTCCATATCGCACACACGGATAGCCGTTCAAACAAAGAACCTACTCCAACGATAGCTTCCGCCCCCACTTAAAGCACGCGACTGAAATGCAAAAATTGCAAACAGCCGATGGAAAGTTCAATAACCTCTGGCTCGATTCACAGGAAATCAAGCATACAGGACTTGGCTGCAGAGAAGCTAGCGGCCCGCATAGGTTCTATTCGATTTCTATTATGGCTCGGTCGGAGTCAAGGCCGTATTTATTATGGGCTTGATAATTAAGATAATATTATAGCATTTTTAATATAAACTAAATTAATGGTTTGCTATTTCAAAAATTACATTTTAGAAGATGTTTTGTGATTTTTTTTGGGGAAACACTGCTTCCCTTGCTTCCATGGACTGCATGCCCCTGATTTTAAAGAGTTTTTAAATCCCGACTTCATATTAAAACGGTATGGAATTGCCTCAAAAAATTAAGGTGAAAGAAACAAAAAAGAGGACAAGTGCAACTGATATGTTTGCGAATAATGCGAATTGTTATGTTCGATAAAGCCTGCTCGTTTCCCTACGGTGGGCAGTGTTGTCTTTTTTAAATGCGCATTCTATGGTAAAATAAAACAATTTATTCGTTTTTAATTTTGGGTCGTTTAGATATTTTACTAAGAAAAAATGTGTAGGCATTTTGTAGAAAATCATATAATTAATTTTTTTTCATAATAAAAGTATTAAATGTGTTAACATTGTGCTTAAAAATTAATAAAACAAGATACAACTTTAAGGCCGATTTTCTCAAAAATTGTAAGGAGTTGACCCTATGTTATTAAGGCATTTTTAATCAAAATGGTCCATACTATCACGTGTAAAAATATTTGTAATCAAACCCCTAACACCGTGTATGTTATTAGGTAAATCTCTTTCATAAATATTGCCTATCTCTGATTCGCTCATTTATAATTTACATACAAAAAAATTTATAACTTTACGAAAATTTAGTTAGAGAAAATTGAGAAGAAAAGATTTTTGTAAAAGAAAAACGGCAAAATAAATAAGTGTACTTTAATTAATAAGGGACGCCATGATATATCCTTATTCCGTTAACTTAAAATGTAACAGTAGTTAGCTGAGTAAATTTTCAATTTGGTTTCAATTTGAAGCAGTTAAAAGTCAAAATAAATACCCAATGATCGTAGAAAAAAATTACACACAAATTAGAGTTAAAGCCCCCCAGAGTCATTTTTATTGAATTTCTTCCCCGCCAGGGGAGGATGCTCACTCCTATATTTCCGTCCCCGGCAACACACTTTTTTTTCTTGTTTTTTGGATTCTACCTACTACGATTCATCATTTTTTCTTACAACAGTGGCGACGTACCAGTACGGAAAGTTACTTCTCTGCATTGGTTTGTGCAGTTTTAAACCATGTTATTGAAAACTTAAGAATACATCATATCGTGCTTTAGTGTTTAAGTGTGTCGTCCCTTGGTTGGTCGTTATTTATGTTTTCCGGATGGTGTTGCGCTAATTGCGCTTGAGTTTTTGCGATTTGAGATTTGTCGATTATTGTCTTCCATACTGTTGGTAGTTTTAATGATTCGTCCCTTTTATTCAAATCACCTTGTTTTTCAATTTCTATGGCTTCTCGGATTATTCTGGTCTTATAATGTTCTATATTGGCAATCTTCCTACACCCATCGAAATTTATTTTATGGCCGGTTTCCTGATGATGTAGGAATAAAGCTGAGGTTGTTTGTTTGTTTTTGATGCTGAGTTTATGCTCTTCTACTCTTGCTGATATTCGCCTGTTAGTCTGCCCAACGTAAAACTTATCACAGTCCTGGTACGGAATACTGTAACTCCATGGTTTTCCAGTTTGATTTTATCTTTTGGGTTTCCAAGTAGTTTACCTATAGTTGTTTGTGGCTTGTGTTTGTTCGTATGTTGTGTTTCCTAAGAATTCTTTCGATTCTGTCTGTTGTGCCTTTTACATATGGGAAGACTACTTGTTGCTTTCCCGGCTCATAATTTTTGTTGTTCGTTGTTCGGGAACCCTGTGCATTAATAGCTTTCTCTATGGTTTTCCCGGTTCATAATTTTTGCTGTTCGTTGTTCGGGTGCGATTTGTGTAGCCATTTTTCTTTAAAGCACTAGATATTACCTTAAGTTCGTTTTGTCTCGTCTGTGTTTCAGTTAGTCGCACGGATCTAGATATTAGAGTATTTGCCACAGCTTGAATTTGTGCTGGGTGATGATGTGATTTTGCATTTAAATATCTGTCTCTATGTGTTGGTTTTCTGTACACGGTGTATTCGAAATGTCCGTTATGCAGTTTTGTGACCAGAATATCTAAAAATGGTAGTTGGTTGTTTTCCTCTAACTCTAGAGTAAATTGTATTCTGGGGTGGATTTAATTTACGTGAGTCAGAAATTTTTTGAGCTCTGCATGACCATGTTGCCATATAATAAATATGTCATAACGAATCCATAATTTGGGCTTTAAACTTGCTTTCTCGAGACCTTCTTTCTGGAAGTATATTATAAATAAATTCGCGACTACTGGTGATAGCGAGGACCCCATTGGAGCGCCATCCATTTGTTTATACATTTGCCCGTTGAATGAAAAGTAAGTATTTATAAGGCAATACTCCGAGAGTTGTATTATATGTGCCTGGAAATCCTCGTTCATAGCAATCTTGTCCAAGGCCTCGTCGATGGGAATACTGGGATATAACGATTTGACATCTAGGCTTGCTATGATATAGTCTTTTTCAAGAACGATGTCTCGTATAATTCGTGTGAAATGCTCCGAATTTTTAACGAATGAATCAGCTTTTTCTACAGCTGGTTGCATAATTTCAGAAGAATATTTCTCCAGTTTTTGTAGCAGCGAATTAACAGCACTAACAATGGGTCTGATGGGCGCCCCTAGTTTGTGTATTTTTGGTAAACCATAGAGTTTAGGACGTCTGCTCGACTTTTGGTGAACTTTTTATTTTATTTTTAGTTGCTTTTTCTAGGTACATTGTCAGGTCCCTTGAAACAGGTCTATAACAACTGTCTTGTAGGATATCCTGCATTTTTTGTATGTAATCCTGGGTATTCATAACTACAGTTGCGTTTCCTTTATCTGCTGGAAGGATTGTGATGTCTTTATTTTTTCGAAGGTTTGTTAGGGCCCTTTGTTCAGTGGCATTTAGGTTTTGTTCTGGTACTTTGCTTGATCTTAAAATTCGTGCCACCTCTTGTCGAATAAAAGGAAGCGTCGCAGTCACCAACACTTCAGTCTCTATTCAGACGCGAGAAAGAAAGCTTCGAAAATGCCAAATGTGACTTTGGCGAAACGTCAGCAAAACTGTTCTTTACAGAACGAAGTCGTGAACGGATGTACACCCGGAATGAAAACACATTGTATTTTTCCATCCGTGAAGGACTTAAAATCGACATATATATATATATATATATATATATATATATATATATATATATATATATATATATATATATATATATATATATATATATATATATATATATATATATATATATATATATATATATATATATATATATATATATATATATATATATATATATATATATATATATATATATATATATATATATATATATATATATATATATATATATATATATATATATATATATATATATATATATATATATATATATATATATATATATATATATATATATATATATATATATATATATATATATATATATATATATATATATATATATATATATATATATATATATATATATATATATATATATATATATATATATATATATATATATATATATATATATATATATATATATATATATATATATATATATATATATATATATATATATATATATATATATATATATATATATATATATATATACATGTAGACTAGAAACCAATTAACGAAGACGCTCGCTCAAGTTTGGAATATATCCATTCTAAATATTTCAAGGATTGCCAGAAGGGTTGGGTTAGATCCGAGAATTCGAAATATTGGCAGTATGTGGTTAATAGCTTAGTGCAACTACACTTTCAGCGTAATGGCAGATAAAAGGGCTCTTGCAGAAAATCGGAGGTCCGCTGCAGGCAAAGTGGCAAAAGCGATAAGTAATGTCTAGGGAGGAATATATTCGCTTATAGAGAAATAATTTGTTTTTATTTAAAATTGACAGATAATCGTCGGTTTTGAAATAAGAATGTTTTTTTAAATTTCTATATTTTAGATAACAGCTTGATTTATCTTTTGACCATTTTAATATTAAAATTTTTTAATCCACGTAATGGTTAAGTTTACCATTTCATTTCTATTTTTTCTATGAACACTTTTATGGCTAAAAAAATCACAAATTGATGTTCCTAAACCGTAAAAAACATTTTATAATATTTGAAAATTCGTTGCTTATGATCAGAATCCTACGTATTTTAGTCAATACTAATTTAACGCTAAGCTAATTTGTTCTCAATATATCCTAAATAGATGATCCTGTATAAAATTTTATATAAAAAAATAGTTTTAGTCCTGGATTTTCTGTATAGGATATTTAGAATTTCTTAATTCTTTTTATCAATTTCCGTCATTTTTGTGTAATAAATCTCCATAAACATATCCACAGAGGGTGAATTGTTTGTGAAAGTCTTGACAAAACCTTCGCTAGCCATATCCAAATCATCAAAAACACCTTTATTTCGCCACACAGAAGAAACCAATATATCAATCAAATCAATATTTAAATGACCCCTGTTTATATACGGAATGACGCCACGACCAATGAGCAGTCGTTTCGCTATTCCTTTAACTTTTATCGCTTACCTGCGTTTTGCGTACCTGAAATATTTAGTATTGGGTCTGTTATACGGTTCTGTAAGGGTATAATATTTAACTAGGGACTCGTCCCTACGATTTGATGTGTATTTCGTTTCTTTTAAAATATATGGCAAATACCTAATTGCTTTACTCATTTTCCATTAAATTTCTTATTTCTTAAATAATTTTTCTGCGAATTTAATCAATATTATTACATCTTTCTCTATAAATTGTATTTTTCAAATGGCCCCAAAGGTATATACAGGCTTTAGATTTGGGCTGTTCGCGGGCCAGTCTCATATCTCCACAGTCGGACTTGATAATTATTTTGAATAAAGTCTTTTACTTCCACAATATTATGGGGTGTTGCCCCGTTTTATTGTCAACTTATAGTTTGCCGAGTTTGAAGTGGTAGTTCATCGATAAAATTCTAAATTTTATTTTTCGAAAAGTTCAAGATATCTTCGCCCATTTAAATTGTCTACCTTACGCCCCAAAATGCCGCACTAAACTTGTATTGAGGGATCGTCCTTAAAAAGTAATTGGCTGGATATCTTGTGGATTTCTGTCGGACCAAATATGGCAGTTTTTCCGAATATAAATAAAGGCGGTGGTAAACATCGCCACATCGGTCCATAAAATTTTATTGAATTAATGTGGATCTTGATTAAAACTTGCTCGTATGACTTGAATAAATTATTGTCTTCTAATTTTAAAATCGTGGTTTTGCTTTAAAGTTCTCTGAACGACTCTATAACTATCTCTCTTGTTTCGTGGTCTATACCTTATATTTCTGACACAGTCTCTGATAGATTTTCTTGAAAATATGATATTAAGATCCCTTCAAAGCGTTAAATTTTCAGATTTCAACTGCCATTATCTCGAAAACAACAGAAGATACGTTAAAAGTTTAACTGCAAAAAACTCGTAGAACTTCGCGCGGTAGTTTCGGCTTTTGGGCCAATCATCAAAGTAAGCTTAGTAGTTCTTATTCTGTCACTGAGAGAAAGGCCCAACATAGATCTTTTCCATGCCTCTCTGAGCAATTCGTATTTTGTTTGTTAGAGTTCAGCTCCGTAGGTGAGAACAGGCAGCACGCGTTGGGCGAAACCCTTTCTTTTCAGATATAAGGGGATATTTAATTTAAGTATCTGGCGCAGTTTGCCAACAACAGCCCAAGCCAAACCTGTGTTCCTGCATATTTCGCAAGTCTGATTTTCTTAACTTATGCGTATCTAATGTCCTAGATACCTATATGATTGGACCTGTTGAACCATATAGCCCTCCAAGGTGATGGTTTCGCTAATGATTAAGTTTGACATATATTGTGTCTTGCTGGTATTAATTTTTAGTCCAACTAAACGTGATGCCGTATTAAACCTCCGCAGCTTCATCAATACTATCTATAAAAAACACTATATCGTCTTTGTTTGTTCCGTTCTTTTCCTATCTCTTCAGATGGTAATCTCTGACCATTCTGAACATTTTCCCTATGGTGTTCTTGTGTTATTATTATTCTTGAAATAAAACTCAACCGTTTTGAACCTTTCAGCAATCGAATTGCTCATTTTTTAAGTATTAGTACAAAATAAAAATGAGTCAAGCAGTAAATCAGGTTTCAAACCTCAATGTCACGATGAAAAATAAACCTTTATCTTTAGGTAGTAGCAGGTATCTAAATAGGTATAGTGTATCTAAAGTCAATTGAGACAGCCGAAAATTTGGGGTACGCTCAATTTACTACACCACTTATATGGAATAAATTTATTTTTATTCAGTTGACAGGTCTCCGTATCAACAGCGACCCCTCGTGATACAGTCAACGTGGACTCATTATAAAATTTGTGGGAGTATTAGAGTTAAGCACTTTGATTGGTTATATACGTAATTCAATTGGTTAGATTTTTGGAGACGTTGTTTTAACAAAAAATGTATATAAAAGATTATTTTAAAATATTTGCGTTGCCTGAACTTGTTCAGAGATCTCAGGTCAGTGTCAATGCCGTAAAGTCTGAGAGATGTATTAAGAGCATAAAATTCAGAGCCATCGGATCCGATAACGTAAACATAGTGTTAATTCAAATCTGTATGCCATTCTTGTTACCATTTTTCACTCATATCATAAATAAATGTATCGAGGAGGCATACTATCAATCAGTTTGGAAACACGCCTTTGTAATCAACCTTCCTAAAATAAGACAACCCACTGGGTATCGTCATTTAAGATCTATCAGTATTTTGCCAGCTTTTTCAAAAATCTTGGAGAAAATAATTGAAATCCAAATAAGATCTTTTGTGGAAATCAACAATATTTTACCCGAAAAGCAGTCTGGATTTCAATCAATGCATAGCTGTGCCACTGCTCTTGCTGACGTAATGGATGACATTCTACGTGGACATGATAACAACAAAGTAAGCTATCTGATCCTTTTAGACTTCACCAAAGCTTTCGATACGCTCAACCATAAAGTACTTGTTTCCCTTATTAACTATCTCGGCTTTGGACACGGTGCTCGAAAATTTGTCTCGTCGTATTTATGCGGAAGGTCACAACAAGTGGTTTTGAATGGTAAATTTTCTGAAAGGCAAGTGGTAACGTCTGCTATTCCACAGGGAAGTATACTTGGTCCTTTGTTTTATACTTTATATACCTCACAATTTCACAAAAATATCAAACACTGCCATAATAATCTTTATGCTGATGACACCCAAATTTACTTGTCTTTCGACTTAGTTCATAGTAATGTGGCGAATCGCCACGTAAATAGTGATCTTAATGCCTTATTTAAAACCGCAACCGATCACATGCTAAAAATTAACCCTAGTAAATCCACCGTAATTCTATTCGGCAGCCGAACACATTGCAACTTGGCCAAAGACACCCTAGATATTCAAATGGACAATGCTTTTATTCCTGTTGTTGACATCTGCAAAAGTCTGGGACTACAGCTTGACTGCAACTTGCGTTTTAAGTAGCATGTAACTAATAAGCTGAAGGTAGCCTATTCAACACTAAAATTACTTTTTTCGCATCGCCACTACTTTACACTAGAGACAAAAGAACTCCTTTGTGATTCTCTGGTGTTATCAGTCTTCAATCACTGTGACTGCGTTTAGGGGCCTTGCCTTGACAATATTGAAGTTAGGCGTATCCAGAAAGTGCAAAATAGGTGTCTTCGCTTTATTTACGGAATATCTGGAATAAACCATATTTCACATAAGTTAAAAGATGCAGTTGGTTAAGTATGCATCATAGGCGAAAACTGCATATGGCTATGTTATCATATAACACAATGAAATATAAAAAACCTAGGTATCTTTATAACAAGCCAAATTTCGTAGTGACGTTCACGATCGAAATTTAAGAAACAATCATATTGTTACAATTCCTCGACATCGCAAGGATCTGTTTAAGAAGTCGATTTCTTATAATTTGTATACTACCATAAACTCGATGCATTTTCTGAATACAGATCTATCCTGCCTTTCTATTAAACATATTATAAAAAAAAATTTTTCACGAATCAGTAAATTTTCTTGGCTATTACCTATTATTCTCGTGTTTAAAAAAAAACTACCGATGTTCTTTGAAACCTCTTTTGTTCCAAATTTCTCAAATATAACCTATCATTTCCATCCCCCCCTCTCTTCACTTCCTCTTCTTTCTTAATTCTTCTCCTTTTGTGTCTTTTCTATATTCCTTTTCTTTTCTCTCTTTTATGTCTTTAAAACTACGTATTAAATATATTTCGTAATCAGTAAATTTAGTAACTTAACTGAAAACACGCCATATACCTATTTGATTTTCTATGCATAAGTTTTCAACGGGCTTTATCGGTACCCGGACTTGTCTGGATGGCTGCAATCGTTTTATGGCCCTTTGCCTAACCGTCTAGCATAAAAACTAGAATATAATAAATTACTTGTGTAGTATTGTACGGTTGAACAATAAATGTATTATTATTATTAATTCAAAATGGCAGAACAAAATGGTAGCCAAATAAAATATTTGTAATAGTGAAAATTCAATTTCCCAGGTTTTAGATATATTAAGGTTTTGTTCCTCTAGATGCCAAAACATATTTTATTTTTTTATCAATTCGGTCAGTTCATTTGTCGGTTTGTCTATCTGTCTGACAGTTCGCGACATTGCTTAGAAACTACTCATCAGATTGACTTGAGATTTTAGTAAAAAATTAAGGGTCATATGGGGATGACCTGGTAATATTTTGGTAAAAATCCAATATGGCAAAACAAAATGGCGGCCTGTTGAAATGTTAAAAAAATTATTGCTAAAAAACCACTTATCCAACTTTTCTCAAATTTTGTACAAAAATCAAATAGTATTATGTAGAAATCAACTGCTAAAGTTTTGGTACGAATCCAAGATGGCGGAACGAATTGGCGGCTTAATAAAATATTTAAAAATTCAGCCTGAAAAATAACTTAACGGACTGATTTCAATTTGTTTGCCATAACTAATTGTGGTGTAAAGATGAACTAGTAAAACTATGGTTCGAATACAAGATGGCGTAACAAAATGACAGTCAAATAAAATATTTGTAATCGTGAAAAAGCCAATCTCTTAGGTTTTACATATTTTCAGGTTTTAGCGCTCCTAGATATCAAAAAAATACGTTTAATTAATTCCGTCGGTTTGTCTGTCTGTATGTCAGTTCGCGGCATAGCTTAAAAGTACTCAACCAGATCAACCTCAAATTTCAGTCAAAAATTCAGAGTCATATGGGGATGACCTGGTAATATTTTGTTAAAAATCCAATACGGAAAAATAAAATGGTGTCCTGGTAAAATGTTAAAAAAATTATTAAAAAACCAGTGATCCAACTTATCTCAAATTTTGTACAAAAATCAAGTAAAGTGCGGGACACGAAAGAAAACCGGGCGGTCCTTAAAATAAAGGTACATAGTCTTAAGCAAGCGGTAAAGTAAAATTTGTGTACGCAAATAAATTTTATGTTATTTTATTTGTTGTAATAGTAAGTAGTGTAAGAAAAATTCAAAGAGAACATAATGATCGCTTATGTTCTACTTCACCTTTAAAATCTCCTGGTAAAAAAAGACCCCGATTATCATACAAAGATAAAATTGACGATGGTGATTTTCAAGTAATTCAACGAATGGGTATAAAACCTTAAATCGTCTTTTACGATCAAATGGTTTTGTTTGGCGCAAGTGCCAAAATAAACGAAAATTGCTCATTGAGAGACCAAATATTTTTCACTGGCGGGTGAAATATCTATCAACTGTAGAGCAATATAGGCAAGAAGGACGCAATATTGTGTATCTAGACGAAATTTGGGTAGAAAATGATATGGCTGTGAACAAATGCTGGCAAAATGAAAGTGTTACAGGTGTTGTTTAATGAATCCGCTCTAGTAGTCGCTTTATTATAGTTCATGCTGGTTCAGAAGCCGGATTTGTTCCGGGTGCTGCTTTAGTTTTTCGCTCGGGACTAACAACTGGAGACTATCATGGACAGATGAATATAGATAATTTTGAAAAGTGGTTGCTCGAAAAGCTTTCACCTAACATTCCTCCCAAATCAGTCGTGGTAATGGATAACATTAACATCAGCATGCAATTAGGAAACGCCTTGTATAGTACTTCACAGTGACGGCCCCTGTATAAAGTAATGACAAACGGAGACAGACGGCCACTTTTGGCATACCCGAGTAGCCCAAATTCGCATAAATTAAAATTTTGATAAATCTCGTACACTAGATCTGATGCTGGCTGGACTTGTAAATTGTGTATCACTATACTGAGTGGTCCAATAATGGTGGACGAAGGCAGTAGCCCGGGAACCGTTAATGACTGAACTCAAGAAAAAATATATTTATAGGTCAATCGATCAAGAAAAATCAAAATTAAATCATTTTAAAATTCGAAAGTTCGTCGTTTTTGTAACACAAAAGATATATAGAAGTGCGGTACACGAAAGAAAACGGACAAATATAGATAAAGGTTCATTAAGCATAGTACATTTTTTAATTATATGAAGTGCGTATAGTCAAAAAGGAGTGCCATATTATTTAAAGAACGGCGGGACACCACTGGTTTAAACATATTTCTTAGCTGACCTTCCTAAACTAATTGACTCCTCCCGGTTTTCTTTCGTGTTCCCCACTATAGTAAGTAGAAATAAACCGGTAAATTTCTCGTACGAATACAAGATGACGAAACAAAATGGCGGCCTAATAAGATATTTAAAAATTTAGCCTGAAAAACTACTTAATGGACTGATTTCAAATTGTTTGCCATAACTAATAATTGTAGTATAGAGATGACCTAGTAAAACTGTGGTACTAATTTAATTCATGGCGGAACAAAATAGCGGCCAAATAAGTCTCACAGGTTTTACATATTTTAAGGTTTTAGCTTTCCTAGATGCCAAAAAATATGTCTTATCAATTCCTCGATCCGTCTATCTGTCTGTCAGTTCGCGGCATAGCTTAAAAACTAATCATCAGAGTGATTTGAAATTTGAAATATGCAAGATGCAAGTTCAAAAATCTCTCTGAACGATTCAATTTTTTACGAATTATTTGACTTTTAGCCACTATTTACCTTAACCGCTCAAAATCAAATAAGTTTTAAAATTGAAATATATATACCCGATACCCTCCAAAATGACATATTACCTGCTCGACTTTTAACGAAACTTTCAAATGTTTATCCCCTTCCTTTTCCCCTCTGTGTAATTGTAGAGTAAATATATTATCAAATAGGTTACAATTGGAATAATCTCTATACCCATAAACCCATAAAAATACGTTTTATGCGATTTATTTACGGAGAATACATTTTTTCCATTTAGCCTAGCTATTTCGCCCCCATCCCATCAAATAAAAAAAAACTAATTGAAAAAATTGTTAAATGCGAATAAATAATAAAAAGAGAGTACTAATAATTATTCTGTTTTACAAAAATAAGGTTAACTTTCTATCACGCTGCCCATGCTTCACGATGAAATCGCCGACTGTTGACGGATATTTAGTTTTTATGTTGTCTCAATTGACTTTAGATACACTTTACCCAATTATATGTGAAAAATCGTAGTATATCGTAGTTCTATAACTTCTAATTTTTGATACATGGTATATTATAAAAACTTATGCAGAATATAAAATAGAAATAAAAATTTGTTATATTATATTTAAGAAAACAAAGTGGGTACCTGCCTCACCTTTTTGAAACACCCTTTTTACACTAAAATATATGTACAGGAAAAAGCAGATCGAATCAAACAACTTTTGTTTGCGAGATTTCAAAAATAACCAGAATATTTCCATTTAAAAAGTCAGATCAACCTGTACAAAATTTAAACTTAATATATGTGAATTAAAAGCATTTTAATTTGACGGTTTTCTTTTGAAAATCATCTCTCAACATCCAAAGTCTCCCACATTTTGGGAACTCTTGATTCTTATGAAGTTAAAATTTAGATTTTTTACAAAACAGAACTATTTTTAAGAATTTTTCTTTAAAAATTAAATAATACGAGGTCGCAGAAGGCGCAAACTAATCAATTACGCTACAATCAAACCAAATATTTTTTTGAATAACAATACGGAATTCGATGGTGGGTTCAAACGTAAGGATCAAAGAAAATTTCATCAGGACGGAAATAAAAAAAAAGATCGGCACAGGAGTTTTCGAATTAAATATAACACGGAAAAGGCCGAAATTGATGAATCGCTTTCTAGGGGATTGCGTTTTCCTCCGTCCATTAGTCCATTTGTCGAAAAAAGGTTCATTATCGGAGCACGGCTAACGATTTAGCTCCGAGCTGATATATTAAAGCAACTCTCAAAATTAAATTATATTTATCATATTTTTTTCCCTAATGTATCATCATTATTTTTATCATTATTAGCATTATATCAATAAGACAGTCTTTTATAAAAAAAATTATAGGCAATGAAAGGACCTTATATCTAGAATACTATTGCTTATGTTGCAGTTTTATTAGGAATAGAGAAGTGTGACCCAATTTAGTTCGGTAAATAGTAATTTAGTAACATATAGTTTTTATTGGGCGCTATTTTGTTACACCATTTTGGATGCTTACCACAAGTGTCTACCTATGCTTCATTTGATTTTTGGGTGTAATTTAAAATACAGTTTATCCTTGTATCATATTAATTTTTGTGCAAAACTTAAAGTTGATCGAATAAGAATATTTTTTTACGTTTATTTTTTTAAACATTTTATTTGGCCGCCATTTTTTTTCGCCATATTGAATTCGTACCACACATTTACCAGCTTGCCCAAAATTTGAAATTATTCTAGTAACTAGTTTCTTATACTGATTTTTTAATATTTCATTAAGTGACCACTAGTAGTAGTAGTAGTCGACGTTGAGGGGTGGCCGAGGCCATGCCGGTAGTCACTCCACACATTTACACCACCTTCATTGCTTCTTTGACCCTACCAGACTTATTTATATATGCCAGAATAAAAGAAAGATACTTGACAATATCCCTTTGCAGCACCGCGGCTTTGAATATAATAATGATAATAATAATAATAATAATGATAATAATAATAAGTGAATCACTCGCCCAAAGCACCATATACACAGCTACGCCCCGGACCGTCTCTCACACAAGCCATCGAAGTAGAAATGAAGTCACGTCTAAACAAATGGTCAGGCTCCGATCCTACAACAAGAGATCCTATTTCTCGTGTAATCTTCAAACGGGACACACATAAAATCCTAAAGACCATCAACGGACACATAATGCGACCACAATTGAGGACATTCATACAGTGATCCACGTAGCAGCTATAACCACGATAACACAGAACAATCAGAAACTTCCGCCACGACACAGAAACACCAGCAACATAAAACCAAAATTCAAATGGCAGATAAGGATCAAAAACAAAATTAACAAAATTAGTAAAGAATTGGGACATCTTACCCAATCCAAGAACGGCAACAAGTCAAAACGTATCACACAAAGTGTAGAGAAAATCAAATCTGCATCTCCTGATCACACGCTTACAGAAATCCTTCACACTCTGGAGCAAAAATTATCCGTGTATGCCGCAAGACTCTGAAGATACAAAGAATCAAATGAAAGAAAAGACGCTAACAACCTGTTTCGAAGAAGCGAAAAACAGTCCTACCAAAAAATCATGAGCAATGAGGAGGCACGAGCAGTAGAACCACCGACCAAACAAGAGATCACAGAATACTGGAAAAGTATTTGGTCAGAACCGAAACTACACAATAATAACGCTTCATGGATTAAAGCGGAAGAAGACAGACACAAGTGCTTGGAGGAACAAGAGGACTTTGCAATTACAACACAAGAAGTTGCAGAAACAATCAAATACACGCATAACTGGAGATGTCCTGGAATAGATAACATTCATAACTTCTGGTACAAACAATTTACCTCCACACATGAAGCTCTCATTCGCCAAATTAATGAAATTATTTTAAAACCTAGCACACTTCCCAGTTTCTCACCGAAGGAATAGCATACGTTAAGTCCAAAAATTCAGACAATAAGGACCCGTCAAATTACTGATTTATTACGTGCCTTCCAACATAAAAAAGCCTTTGATTCGATACCCCACAGTTGGCTAACCAGAATGTTAGAATTATATAAAGTCAATAAAAACATTACAATTTCTTACGCAAATCATGAGTACATGGAAAACTAAAATCAACCTGAGAACACAAAAAGAGCACATCGAAACAGAAGATATCTACATCAGACGAGGTATATTCCAGGGAGATTCACTCAGCGCTTTGTGGTTCTGCCTCTGTCTCAATCCACTGTACATGGATGACACAAAATTATATACAAGTACAAAGACAGAGCTGAAGGAACTCCTTAAAATCACAGAAACGTTTACCCTGGACTGCAAGCTACTTCATATCAACAAGGGATAGTGGAAAGACAACCCTACGAGGGAAACAATCAACAATGAAACTATAGATAACATGCTCAAAGAAGAAACATACAGATACCCAGGCTTCCATCAAAGCACCAAAATTAACCACACTCATATCAAATCAGAGCTTAAGACGGAATTTAAAACCAGACTCACGAAGCTACTAAAAACAAAACTGAATTCCAGAAATCTAACGAAAGCTATTAACACCTTCGCCATACCTATTCTTACGTATGCGTTTGGTATCGTTAAATGGTTACACACAGACATAGAAAACATTCACATTCTCATACGCTCTGAATTCACTAAACACAGGAAGTTACATCCCACCGCATGCAAGGAAAGACTCACCCTCTAGAGACAAGAAGGAGGAAGGGGAATTATAGATATACAATCGCTAAATAAAAAACAAATTTACGAACTCGGTTACAAGAAGGGCAGCTGTTCCCAGAAACAAAAAGCTTCCTGCTTGTCATCCAGGACAAAGTCGTAGCAACCAGAAACTACCGAAAGCACATCATCAAGGATACAACCATTGAAGACAAGAGGTGTAGGAGATGTCACCAGCAGAGAGAAACAATCGATCACAGAACGAGTGGATGTAGAATAATAGTCGGAACTGAATACACCGCAAGACACAACTCAGCAGCGAAGGTGGTTCATCAAGCATTAGCCACAACATACAAACTAACGGAGAATACAGACCCTTATTACCATTATACACTAACATCTATACTTGAAAACGAAGACTACAAGCTCTACTGGAACATTGACATCTACACAGATAAAATAATCCCCGCCAAGAGACCCGATATCACCTTTCATTCCAAAAAAGGGAAAATTATTTAATTAACATGGCTGTCCCCAATGACGAGAACATCCAAGCGAAATACAGTGGGAAGATCGCCAAATGCACCGACTTGGGAATGGAAGTAAACAGTGGAAACAGGAAAGAGTCACCATTGTTCCTCTCGTCATATCAGCAACAGGTCTCATCCCAACAACGTTTACACCGCATTTGGCTCAATTAGGACTTAATACAGACGTTCACAGAAACATCCAGACATCGGTAATTTTGAAAACATGTAGAATCGTTAGATCATTTATTAATATACAATAGTTATTTTTTTTGTACTAACTTGGTATAATCCCATCAGTACAACATATATATAACCATAGGAATACTGTGAGAACAAAAAAAAATAACCACCAGGAGTTGACCATATTCACAATTTCCACCATATTGACAGTCATAATCCATTACCCGAGGAACAGAATGGATGCACTCGAGACCATTAAGGATGCCAAGAACAACTTATCATCGACTCTGTGTTACTTAAGCAGGTACAGAAAAAACAACGCAACATTCACACTGCTTTCAAAGACTATAAAAAGGCATTTGACAGTGTACCACATTCCTGGCTCTTAGATGTACTACGAATATACAAAATTCACCATATGATCATCAATTTCCTGGCAACTATTAAACACCAGTGGAGGACGAACCTGAGGATCTATAATGGCGATCAATCTCTTACCACCGATGAGATATACATCTATAGGGGAATTTATCAATGAGACTCGTTAAATTCACTTTGGTTCTGCTTCGCGATGAACCCCCCCTCTCCACGTTGCTCAACAATACAGGACATGGCTTCAATATGAAAGTCATTAGAGACAATTGCCGCACCATTTCCCACCTTCTGTATATGGATGATATTAAGCTCTATAGTGGAGATCATAACCAACAAAAAAAAGTTTATTGACGTGACAAACACCTTCTTGAAAAACATCTATATAGAATTTGGAATGAAAAAATATAAAGCCTTAAACATCGTAAAAGGTAAGGTCACTAATGGTGATGTATCCCTACCCAATGAAGAAATAGTTCTGGCGATAAACCAAGGAGAGTCCTACAAATACCTAGAATTCCAACGAGCAAGACTGATCCAGGATAATCAAGGAAAGTCCAAGCTGAAAGGTCAGTACGTTCAAAGAGTGCGAGCTCTTTTGAAGACAGTACTGAACGTCGGAAATCTCATTACAGCAATAACACCTATGCTGTGCCCATGCTGACCTACAGTTTCGGAATCTTGGAATGGACTTACACGGAACTAGAGGCACTACAGAACTACTAGCCTAATGATGACCACCCAAGGTCATCAACTCTTAGAATAACTTTACCGCGAAGAGAAGGTGGAAGGTTGACTTGACCAATTTGCACACCCGTCAGCTGCAAAAAATTGAGAGATTTCTGCACCAACAAGGCAGAAACATCAAGCATAGTAACCCTAAGTGACAACTCATGCTCTCCACTTAATCTTGTAAGTGACGTCATTATCCTAAAGTGACTTTCAGACCTGGACAAACAAGAACAGTAGGCTTAAATGGCACTACACGGCTCGACATTATAATGACTTGAATCAGCCACACATAGATAAGGAAGCATCCAACAGGTAACTGAAGGATGGACAACTATTTCCAGAGACACAAGGACTTGTAATGGCAATACAGGACCAAGTTATTAACACACGGAATTACACGAAATTCGTCATTACAGACCGGTCCGTTAAATTCGATAAGTGTCGAAAATGTAGCGAGAGATCAGTTACTATACAGCATATCATCTGGCTGCACTTACCTAGCAAAGTAATATCATACACCAGAAGCTTGCCAATAAATACGGGCTCCACTTTTGTGCCCTATTATAAATACCAACAAAGTTCAGTGCTTGAAAATAATGCCTTCAAACGGTGCTACGACCGGGCAATTATCACTTACAGACTTGTAACGAATAATCGACTTGGTGTGGTACTGATAAATAAGAAAATCAAGACAGCTTATTCGGTAGATGTCGCTGTATAGTGCGGACACGAAAGAAAACCGGGCATAGTCAATTGTTTTAGGAAGGTCGGACAAGAAATCTCTTTAAACCAGTGGTGTCCCGTCGTTCTTTAAATAATATGGCACTCCTTTTTGACTATACGCACTTCAGATAATTAAAAAATGTAACTATGGTTAATGAACCTTTATCTATATTTGTCTGTTTTCTTTCGTGTACCGCACTTCTATATCTTTTCGAATTTTAAAATGATTTAATTTTGATTTTTCCTGATCGATTTACCTATAAATATATTTTTTCTTGAGTTCTGTCATTAACGGTTCCCGGGCTACTGCCTTCGTCCACCATTATTGGACCACCCAGTATAGTGATACACAGTTTATAAGTCCAGCCAGCATCAGATACAGTGAACGAGATTTAACAAAATTTTAATTTATGCAGTTCGACTTTGGGCTACTCGGGTATGCCAAAAGTGGCCGCCTGTCTCCGTTTGTCATATTACTTTATACAGGGGCCGTCATTGTGAAGTACTATACAGGGCGTTTCCTAATGGCGTGCTGATGTTAAAGGGTTTTTATGTCCTAAAAATCTTAACTTTTGAGATACAGGATGGTAAACTTTAAAAAGAAAAAATTTTTTTTTTATCCCAATTCTGATGCTATTGTAGATAACTGCATGAAATTTGATACACGTCTTCTATGCGTTAAGGAGCATATGGATTTACCCAGGTTAATTATATATGTACGCCATTGGTAGAAATTTCAAAAATTGATTGTTAATAAAAAATGCCCTTTAATGCATAAAAGACGTGTATCAAATTTCACACAGTTATTTATCTATAATAACATCAGAATTAGGATTTAAAAAAAAATGTTTTTTTAAAACCCTGTATCTCCAAAGTTAAGACTTTTAGGTTCATATTAAACTTTTTTCTTAAAAAGGTCTAAGAATCAGCCCCCTTTAATATTAGCAAGCAATTAGGAAACGCCCTGTACAAAGTAATATGACAAACGGTCACTTTTGTTATACCCGAATAGCCCAAAGTCAAATTGCACAAGTTAAAATTTTGATAAATTTGTTCACTGGAATCTGTGTTGGCTCTCCTACTATAACTACATTGATGTGTTAATTTTGGAAAAATATGAGCAGCAGTTTATTGACAGCTACTTTATGAACAATTTTACAAAATATATGAAAAAAAACTAAGCCACTTTTGAGGTTGACGGCTGTGATTCTAATGGTTCGATTCCCTCTAAATCTTTGTCTTCTTCTGAAAATGATGAGGTTTCGTCGTCACTACTTAAGATCCCAGTGTGATAACTAAATCATCAATAACCGTTCCCAGTATTTATCTTCAATAGAACGAACATGTTTAACATACGATTTCCAATTTTTAGCCGATATTGAGTCAATCGCTTCTAATGTTATTTTATTTAAATCTTTAATAGAAAGTTCACGAATATATTTTTTACTCCTGCCCATGGAAGTTCAATAGGGTTGAGGCTGCACATGTATGGAGGCAGCCTCAAAGGTCTATGACCGAGGTTACGTAAAAGACCGTCAGTTTTGTACTTTTCTTCTCTAGGCTTGCTGGCTGATATTACTTCGTATAATTGATATTTTCTCCATGCTGGATCACATACAAGATTGTTCGATTTAAGCCACGATATCATATGAGCTTTTGTAGAGCATTTAGTTGGCACTTTATTTTCTACGTGAGAATGATAAGACGCATTATCTATTACCACGATTGATCAATTTTGATAATATTAATAATAATAAATCGTCTTTATTAGGGCGGCCCTCAATCATCGACTTCTTTCGCCCAAACTGAAAATACTAATTACAATACATAACTTAAATTAATAACAAAAATTACAAATAACTTAGATTAACGTTATTTTATAGCTAAAACTAAAAGATGCGCAACTTAACGTCATTTCATAGTAGTTCGTCTGAACAACCGAAGACGAGAATTATCAATTTTGGCCTTGAATGTATTCCTTACTTTTACGCCTAAAATGAGTAATACTGGACATAGACTTCAATTTAACTAGTAATTTATATGTAATTGCAGAAAGATATGAAAATGATGACTTGAAAGCGTAGGCCGAAAACTGAGGTTTAATAGTAAAATAAGGACCACGTCTATGTCTTTAAAAATTTTGTTCCCAAAAACTTACATTTAGCTAAGTACGCTTTCCTGACAATTTTATGAATAAAGGTGGCAAAACGAATACTTCGTCTTACATCAATTTTCTCATCTCATGCAAGAATTTTACACTTCTAATCGCACATTAATCAATTAATAACAATATTAGATTCCCCATTAACAACCTTGCCTGTGTACTTAGAACATTTTTAATATTGGGTAGATCTGCAGTAAATATCACAAACAACAAAGGCCCCAGAAAGACACTTTGGGGCACTCCTGCCACAATTTCACATACATCAGACCTTATTTTCTCCCTATCAAAATGCATATAAACCTACTACCTTTGGCCAAATAGATAAACCCTAAACCACTCCAACACTCGACCACTAATATCATACAATTTTAATATGGACAATAATATCCACGATCCAGGCAATCAAATGCCTTGGAGTAGTCCAGCAACATCAAGGCAGTTGTCATGGATCTATCTATCCCATGCAACAGTTCATCGGTAATGTCACTCAAAACCAGATAGTCCATAAAAATATTAGGACTCTTTAATCCTTAAAACTTAAATAAATATCTTTAAATTTAAATTCATGATGAAATTTAAGAACTTGATCTTTGGGATCGCTAGGTTTATATGTAATCTTAAGATATTTTTGCACACTCTGTATATTTTCTGACCTGTGCAGACTCTAATGATTATAAAAAATTAAAACTTTAGAAAACAAATTCATAACATGGAATACCAAAAATTTCAAAAACTTTTCAAATTAAGCTGATTAGAACTTAAAAATCGTTTTTGTACGTTTTTGAAACAAATAAAATAATGGAAAATTTGCAGAGTCTTGTTTAACACCATGTGTAAATAACTTTTTAGCTTAAGTAAGTTTAAATTTGTAATAAATTTGCAAATATAGCTGAATATCTCTTTTTGTTTTGAAAATATTCGAATTTGTCCCGTTTCCCCTGTCCAGCAGTGTATATCGAGAATATATACCACGTTTTAATGATAATTTTACAGTACGTGCAAAAACCGAGATCCGAATTCGCCGTTTTAGGGTTTTGCGATACAATCTGCCGCAGGAAATACAGAGGGTGGAAAGATATAAATTGTTTCCATATTTAATAAAATAGGGAAAAGGCGGAAAGCTAAATTCTGATACCTATGCTTCCGCCACGTATTGCGGGTAAATGACGACCTGTATTAACGTTTCGAAATGCCCGAAATATTAATAATTGTACCTTGTTTCACAAATTTGCTGAATACTATATAAACATAGATCAAGTGAAAAATAGATTAGGAAATTGTGTATCTCAACATCCAGACTGATATGCTTACGGTTGGTTTAGGACAAGTATATTTCCTAATTGGTGCGCAAAGCAAACCTTGTTTGCACACTGGCAGTAGTCGAGGGAGAAAAGTTAGGAAGTGTAATTTTTCCTAAGGATATAAAATTTTACAGAGTAAAACTGAGAAATTAAATTAAAAAAAACTACAACCAAATAAATAAAAGCATTGCTTCTATGTTTCAGTATACCATTTTTCATTTGTTTCAAATCAATTATTTTTATTACTTAATGACATTATTTTTATAATTTATAAAAAATTAAAAGTGGCAGTTACATCCTTGTTTAATCATATGGCACCAAAATTTTGACCATAGAACGGTAATTTTTTGGTTGTAAATCATTAGTATTCTCATTTTCACTCCTGATAGAATCAAAGCAAACTCACCAATATTTAGTTTTATAGCATAATGAGAAATCATATTCATTTGTTTTCTGTTTTGGTTTATCCTATTTGTATTTTCTTTAATGTCTGGTGAAGGTTTGGCTGATTGATTACATTTTTTTTTCACTTTCTTCTCTCTATGTCTTTTCTTCAACTTTTTTTTTCCTTTCCATTTCTTTCCTATCTCTCATCTCTTTCCAAAGTGTCGAGGTGATAATGTATGGCAACTTCTCTGTGTTTTTTATACTTTTTCGTTCAGGAGTATTATAATAAAATATATAATCTCTAATACTGCTGTTTGAATATTGTTTTGTGTCAACGTTACTCAGAGGAGATTCTTTTTCAAATGGTGGAGGTGGTTTTGATACAATATGATTTACATTCTCTTCTATCATAATGGGCAAGCTAGAAATATCTATATCTTCTTGAATTGATATTATTATATTATGGTTGCCTATATCAGTTGGATTTTCTATATCGACAGGTGTCTCTATGTAAATATATCTCTCTTTTCATCAGTAATTTCAGTTTCTTCCACTTTTTTAAAAGTTTTTCTATCTTTTATTTTCTTCTCTTTTTGATTAACAAAAGTGTTTTCCTTTCCTTCAGCCTACCTAACCTCTATATCTATTGTTTCTCTTTCTTGTGTGTCTCCATCAAAAGTCTCCGCATTTCTCAATGTATTCTTTCTCTGTTTATCAATAGTGTTTTCTTTGTCTTCATCTTTTTCATTGGCCTCCATATCTTCTGTTTTCATCTTTTGTATGTTTCTATCATAAGTCTCCACATCCTTTGATTCCTTCTCTTTTGACTGATTAACAGTGATTTCTATTTCATCGACTTTTTCACTGACCTCTATACTTGTGTTCCTCTCTTGTATGTCCCTATTGTCTTTGTTAGAGTCTTCGTTAAAAGCTAGCCAAAGATTGTAAATAATATTTAAGTCGCCATGTTCCTCACTATTATCATAATCATTAAACTTATCTTTTGTTAAATCTTTCCAGTGTTAGATGTTTGTTTAATGTGGGTTTATCAGTAGTAACTTGGCTATTTTTCTCTTTTACTAGGCATTTGTAATAGTGGAAGGGTTTTACGGAAAAAGGCGACAAGCTCTAAATCCGCTAATAATTATTTCTAGACGCAAAATTTTAGAAATGCCCAGGTAAGCAGTCACTAAAAATTGATCGAATTGGAAATACAGTCATTTGCCCCTAGAAATATATTATTCCCGCGTTATTTTTAGGTTACGGGATGAAAAATTAAACATAAATATATGCCTGAAAAGAATATAGTACATACCAGGAAGTAGCTAAGTAAATCTAGGTATCAATCTACCTGGTGCCTTAACGAACCCTACAAGAAATATTGCACTTTCTAGAACGATAAGCACGCAATACAGACTCGACGGCACACAGATATAGTCAAAAGCAGTGTTATCGTGCGGGTCATACGATTTATCAATTATATTTTTCTTTTATTAAGTGTAATCATATCCTCCGCATAAAATCCGGAAGATGAATTAGATAGACCTATGATATTTTCATATGAAAAAAGAGGATAAACATATAAATACCAGCAGTTGCAAAAATCTTTGAGCAATGTCACTTCAAAGTCAGATTGACAAGTCAGTGACAAAATAGAAAACAATTTTCGGGTTTTTTGCATCCACAAGCGAAAAAAATGGTATTAAATCTAATAAAATATTACGAAAATGAAAATCCAATGGCCAGTAGCAAAAGCTCTGGGAATCGGTATAAGGACTGTGCAGAAAATTGTGCATGAAAAAAAGCATAATTTACTACCGAAAAAGACTAAGAAATGTACACGAAAAAACCCAAAGACAGAAGACTTAAGTGACAATGTAAAAATGGATGTTCGTAATGCAATTTACGATTTATACATATCAAAAACTAATACAACCCTTCAAGTTTTAAAATAAGCTTTAAAAAATCGAGGCATATTGGAAATTGAACTAAAATCGTTGCCAAAATTAATAAAAATGTTGGGTTTTCGATATAAAAAGGACTGTAATCGAAGATTTTTATGCGAGTTGCCACATATAGCAAGTCAGCGTATCCAGTTTTTAAAGAAATACACGGAAAATGTTAATTCAAAATTTAGAAAAGTGGTATTTTTAGACGAAACTTGGATATTTTCTAATGAAAGTGGTTCGAAATCTTGGTAGGACGTGTCTGTAGAAAGTGTCAAAAGAAAAAAGGGATGTGGGACGAGAAAACGGTTCATCATTTTGCATGCAGGTTCTTTAACAGGTTTTCTTCAACATCCAAAAGTATGAACTGTTAAATGTTTGAAAAGTGGTTAAGAAAACAACTGATTCCAAATTTAGATGCTCCATCTTTATCTTATCATTCAAGAATCTTAAATAAACAACCTACTTCATCCTGGAAGAAAAGTGATATTTATGACTGGCTAATAAAACAAAAACAAAATCATTTACCCAATATGCTGAAACTAGAACTTCTTTTAATGGCAAAATCTATTAAAAAACCAACAATATATGCCGTAGATGAAATATTACGGGAAAATGGACATGAGGTTTTACGACTGCCGCTGTACCCTAGGGCAGTTCAACAATCTGTCATGTCCTATGACAGCATAGGTTGATAACCTAGGGTTTGTTTACAAATTACACCTAATCGCGCAACTTGACCAATGATAAAATAGTAAACTTTTGTCTTAAATGTAATTTCCAATTAGGCAGTTCAACAAAACAGCTGCTTGTCCTACGACAGCTATTTGACCAATTTATTGTGGAACTTATCAAACCAATATTTAAGCCTCATTGGCTAAATCAGTTTGTTTGTCCTACGACAACCCAAAAATGACATGACAGTGACAGATCGTTGGAGTGCGTAATTGACAGTTTAACGCAATAGATTTAATATGAGCTGGGGCAAAATCATATTACGAAAAACACGTGAACGATGGTCTTACATCAGATGAAGCGCAAAATGCAAGATTCATTAAATTATATTACGCCGGAGTACTGGAAGAAATCTGTGGAACATACAGAGAAATTAATATGGGATTGGTATAATCGAGAACGAGTTCTAGATATCGAAATAGCACTAATGATCATTGCGCCATTTGACGACAACTCAGAAGATGAGGACTTTTTAAGTGATGATGATATTTTTTAGCCTATAATATTAAAAAGTTTCTTAAGGATTGTATTAGTCTTTGACGTGTATAAATCATAAATTGCATTATGAGTATCCATTTTTGCACTGTAACTTAAGTCTTTTGCTTTTGGATTTTTTCGTGTGCATTTCTTAATCTTCTTCGGAAGTAAATTATGTTTTTTTTACATGCACAAGTTTCTGTACATTGTTTATACCGATTCTCAGAGCTTTTGCCACTGGCTCCTGGATATTATCCAGTGAATTTTAATTTAAAAACTTTTTTATTAGATTTGACACCATTTTTTGCTTTCTTTTTTAGCACATTTGCAATTTTGTAGGCAATAAATAAATAATTATAGAATGCCTGTTCAAATTTTAAAGCGTGTTTAAAATAAGTAAATTTTTTTATTTATTATGAGACAAAATTTATATATATAAATATATATATATATATATATATATATATATATATATATATATATATATATGTATTTTTCGAATGCATGGCACTTAATTTCACTTAATCTTAGACTGAAATTTGAAGAAATCGGATAAGTAGTTTTTTAGCTATGCCGCGAACAGACAGACTGACGGACATACCTACAGACAGACGGAATTGAGAAAACATGTTTTATCTCTTAAGATAACTAGTTATTACTTCCCTCGGTATATATATATATATATATATATATATATATATATATATATACACATTTTTTTTCCTTTGCACAGGGGTGGCCCGCATTTAGATAAATGACACTGTAAGTGGTTAGATTTTTAGGTCAAGCGAGGCTCATAATTTTTGGTGATTAAAAAAAATCTCACTTTCATTAAGTTATCTGTATAAACAGAACATATTGATTGTTCCACTGCTTCGAACCCCCTTCCGACTTGTGTAATACTGTTCTTTTTAAAAGTTGCAAATTCTATGCGTCTTCTGGGGTCTTGAGTTGCTAACGAACCCACGTTTTTATTGTGTTTTTTTTTTATATTTTAAATGATAGCCTATGTGTGCAGACCAGTTTAAAAGTAAAAACGTAAAAGTAAAATGTAATTTTTAGAGATAATTATTAATACAGGAATACATTTCTGCACGGATGCCTATCAAAATATAGCCGGAAGTACTTTTTCTGATCCTACAGGGTGATTTGTGATAAACCCCAAAATATATTTCGTCAAATATTTAAAAAATTATCGATATTCGAGACTCAGTTTAAATTTTAAAGTTTTACAATTTTTTTTTCTCTCTGCAACATGGTTCATCCAACTTTCTCGCCCGACGTTTCATGTTCTAGCCACCACCATCAACTTATTGATGAATGAACTATTTGGTACGCTACTAGTTTCTGATTCAACTTATTATCACATTCAAAGTTATCATTTCTAGAAAGTTTCTTGAAATCCATAAAACTTTTGTGTGTATTAAATTTTTTTTATTTATAATAATAAACCCTAAAAATGGGTGGCGAAATATAAATGTTGACCCTGTACAGTGTTGAAAAGCGAAAAAAATTAGAAAACTTTTAGATTTACACTGTGTCTCGAAAACCTGGATATAAGGAAAAGTACTTGCGGCTGTTTTTGGTAGACAACACTGCAGAAAAATATTATTCTATTAATAATTATCTATGAAAATTACATTTTGAATAAAAAACAGACAAGCGTAAACATCATGCAGTCGGATCTTAGACTAATAGTTTTAGATGTACAATTGTTTGGTGACTCAAAAATCTCGAATACAGTCCTGGTATAAAAAATAACATATATAAGAATTTTGTAATGATAAAATGATTATGTGTAGTCCAATGAAGCAAGGGAAACAGTGCTTCCCCAAAAAAAAATTACAAAACATCTTCTAAAATGTAATTTTTGAAATAGGAAATCATTAATTTAGTTTATATTAAAAATGCTATAATACTATCTTAATTATCAAGCCCATAATGTATGGCCTTAACTCCGACCCAGCCACAATATAATATCGAATAGAACCTATGCGGGCCGCTAGCTTCTCTGCAGCCAAGTCCTGTATGCTTGATTTCCTGTGAATCGAGCCAGAGGTTATTGAACTTTCCGCCGGCTGTTTGCAATTTTTGCATTTCAGTCGCGTGCTTTAAGTAGTGGCGGAAGCTATCGTTGGAGTAGGTTCTTTGTTTGAACGGCTATCCGTGTGTTGTGTGATACGTACGTCGCGTCGTGCATGGTGCGATATGGAAGACAATAATACGGACTTGGATATGCAAATACCGTCAACTTCGGCTGTCGGTAATATCGTTGAAAATGTTGAAGAATTTAGTAAGAAGAGTGTGTGTGAATGTGTGGTGTGTGTCTTAATGATAAAGGGATTTTCAACATTAAACTTCGCTGATAAGCTTCAAATAATTTCCAAAGAAAAGGCAAAATCGCCTATGAAAAATTTAACCATAAAAATGAAAAACGGTATTAAACATTTTTATCCGGAAAAACAATACGAACAATTTAAAGGACTAACAGGGTGTGACAAAAAAAAAGCAAATTATTTTATTGGCCGTGTTTACTTTTTGAAAATAATATGAATGAATAAAACTGGTTTTTTCGATTTAAACAATTTTCATAAAGCTGTAAAAAGACGCAATATGTCCAAAGCGCATTTACAAGCCGTCATAAAAGAAAAGTCTTCGGCAAAACCAGAATTAAACACGCCCTTAATAAACGGTTGGAAATTAGTTACTGCCAACACAATGAACTAGTCGATAAAAATAGGCAAATATTAAGAAGGCTTACCGATGTTGTTTGTTTTCTCGGACAGCACGAATTGGGATTCAGAGGTCATGACAAAACAGCGGTTTTTTCAAGATTTACTTAGTTTAACGGCTAAATATGATGATTGCTTAAAAAATCACTTAGAGCAGTCTAGCGTTTTTCGCGGAACGTCGAATCGAATCCAGAATGATTTAATTTGCGCTGTTGCAACCATTATTCTAAAAAGAATTAAGCAGGAGATTGGCGAGGCGCGGTTCATTGCTATTGTTCTGGACGAAACAACTGATATTACTAATTTTAGCCACTTATCTATAGTAATACGCTAAGTTGAAACAGACGGAAGTATTCAAGAGCGATTTTTAGGTTTAAGAATGTGTCCGAAAATCGTACAGCAGGTGCGTTATATACCGTTGTTTATAACGTTACTAAAGACATTAACGGAGAGAAAAAATTAGTTGTTCAAAGCTATGATGAAGCTGCAGTGATGGCAGGACAATTAGGGGGTCTGCAAGCTAAAGTTCGAGAAACTTTCTCAAGTGCTGTGTTTGTCCATTGTTTTGCTCATAAATTAAATTTAGTTTTATCCCAGTCCATCAATCGTATTAAGGAGTGTAAAGTATTTTAAGTGGCATGGCTGCTTTTTTTTCCAAGTCAACAAAACGTACACAAGCTTTGGACTCCATTGTTCACAAACGATTGCCCAAAGTAGCTCCTACTAGGTGGAACTATAATGGAAGACTTGTGTTAACAGTATCTGAAAAGCGTGAATCACTGATTGAACTATTTGAGAATATAATAGAAAATAATGAAACGTGGGACTCAGAAGCAATAAATTCGAGGGGGTGTTTGGACTGTTTGAAACGAGATTTTAATTTTAAATATTTGTTGAACATACTTTCAGAAATATTTCCACTCTCGGACAATAGTTTTAATATATTACAAACTAAAACAAATGATATTGCTTTTTGCCTAAAAAAAGTGGATGATTTTAAGTCCATGTTAAGCCAAAAAAGAGATGACTTTGACCTATTTTGGGAGAAAACGATGACGTTAAATGTTGAGCCACAAGCCAAGCGTCTTCGAACGGACAAGGTGGGAGATGTTCAAACATCATACAGATGCCTCTTTTATAAAATAATCGATCAAATTCAGCAACAAATAAACTATAGATTTAATGGTTTAAATGATTTTAAATTCCTCGAGCTCTGCAATTTTGATGCATTTAAAGGAAAAACTTTTCCAGAAGATGCGTTTAAATTTCTTCTTCTTCATTGTGGCCAGTTCTTCGACCGAGTGTTACTGCGATCTGAAGTGAAAGTGATTTACGAAACTGATGGAATGGATCTGGAAGATGCCTACATCGCAGTGTCGAAATTGTGTGAATTAGTATTGACAATACCTGCCACAAGCTCATCAGTAGAACGCAATTGTTCAACACTTAAACGTCTAAAAAAATTTCGTGAGAAATTCAATGGGACAGGAGAGACTTTCGCATACATCGCTGTTGTCCATTGAAAATAAACTTCTCCAAAATATGTCGGAGCATCGACGTTTTTATGATGACTTAATTGACTAATTTGCAAAAAATGATCGAAGAATCGAATTACATTACAAATAGGTAAGTTTCTAAAAATTGCTTCCCTTCCTTAAAATTTCACCGCACGCCCCTGACATCTAATATCTTTATGTATATATACTCAAATAAATACTTATGTTAAATATTTTGGCAGCAAACACTCGCAATTCTGTGAAATCCTTTGTGTCCCGCATCCAAGAATAGGGGAATTTTAAAGAAAATTTACTTCCAAGCCACGTTCAACAAGTGCATCAGAGGCAGACTGGAGTTAACTTAAATTGCTTGCCATTTTGTCTTTGAATTTTTAACCACAGACTAATCATTTAACTCGCCCTCTTTTTTGTTGTAGAGCAGTCCTCCCACGCTATTATATTGTCGTTAACTCTATTTTTTGCAAAAACTTTACTTAAGTTAAGATATTTTAGTGTAAATTTGAAGTGAAATAAACTGCTTGAAGAATTTTTTTCATAAAGATGCGGTTTTTGGTGTTTGTTTGGCCTCTCTGTTTCTGTACCTACATGCACGATTGCATATGCACATAAAAATAGTACATGCAGGGCGTAAAATAAAACTCTTGCTTTTTTGTTTACCCCATAAATTTCTCAAAATATTTTTTTATTTTTCTTGCAGACAAGTAGAACGTTAAGGGGAAACTGCACTCGGTATTATCGATCATTTGCAAGTCTTCCGCCGATGCAATATTCAGTTATACCTGTAAGAGATTAGCATTAGTCTCAATGAGGTTTAAATACGGAAATATGTATAGCTGGCCGCTACATTCGATTTTTTAACAAAAAAATAAAATCTAGAACGATAAAATAGGAGTAGATTTGTCTATTTTCGACCATTTTGACGCAAATGCCGTCGTATATAATTTTTTTTCCACAAAATGGCTCTGTACGATCTTGCGTTGATCCATCGTCTACATAACTGCAAAATTTGAAATGCTAAATCATATTCATCTTCGTATTTCTGCAGTTCGTGAACCCTCTAACACATTTTTAACCGAAATGTAATTTAAATTGCCTATATATAGCACACATTTTTAAGGTCGGAGGTGCAGGATGTTTTATTTACTACATAGGTACCTTTTCATCTTACTTTGAACTTGACTAGATCTTGTCGCTGATTTTTCATTTTTTGCGTGCAGTTCTGCCTTAACTAGCCCTCCTCGGGGGTTATCGACGCCCTCGTGCCGGAAATATTTTGACACCCTTTAAATATCATACGTAAATAATATTTTTAAGAATAAAAACCTAATTATATATATATATATATATATATATATATATATTTATATATATATATATATATATATATATATATATATATATATATATATATATATATATATATATATATATACAGGGTGTTAATTAATGTCGTGGACATATTTCAGGGGGTGATAGTACTCGACAAAATAGGACAAAAATGCTAATATATATACAGGGTCAAAAACGCACTATTTTCGTTATACAGGGTGTCAAGGTTTCAATTTTTTTCTAGTTTTTTGCGTTTTTTTCCAGTTTGTTCTGAGACAATTAGTTCAAATTTAGAACATGTATTATTTTTAAGAACCTTTACGATAAAATATCAAAATCGTGGATGGTAGTATACAGGGTGTTACATTTTTTTGCATCACCTACGAGTTGATCTTGCGGAACTTTTTTTTGGAGCACCCTGTATGAATTATATATATAATATAAAATTTAAACTATATGTTCATTTCTTTAGCTCTTTCGTATTTTGCATTATTCTCGTATCTATCACAGTTTTCGACCTATTTGCAATAATCGATGCATTGCATCGATGGCATGTAGGCGAAATTAAACAAAAAATTAAGAAACGGGTTTTATTTTAAATCAACCGACATGATAATGAACAATCAAATAAACTTATAACAGTTAAATTAAAAATAAAAGAAAATTATAAAAGTTGTTGAAAATGTCCGCCTCTTGCTACAATGCAAGAATCAAGTCTTCGCCTCATGGACTGACGGACTCTCTCAAATATTCCAGGAGTATTGCAAATGATGTCGCATGAAGCTATTATTCTGTTTCTTAAATCTTCTTCTGTCTGGATTGGGGTCTAATACACCAATATTTTCAAGTGTCCACAGAAAAAGAAATCCAGCCTATTCAGATCTGGAGATCTAGGGGGCCATGACTGAGGTCCCCCATGCCCTATCCAGTAGTTGTTAAAATTATTATTTAGGAACTCCCTTACCTGCTGAAATGTGCTTGTGCACCATCGTGCATGAACCGCATTTGATTTCTAAGAAGAATTGGCACGTCTTCTAGCAATACCGGGAATTCGCCTTCGAGAAATTGACGATAATATCGTCGGTTTAGCCTTGCTGGTAGGAAAAATGGACCTATCAAATCAAACCTATCTCCAATAATGCCGGCCCACACATTTACTGAAAATTGTTGCTGTAAATTATTTTCATGTATCGAATGCGGATTCTCTTCTGTCCAAAAATGATTGTTATAAAAATTACTTATGGCATTCCCAGAAAAATTTGCGTCTAATAAAATCGTGTTTCCAAATAATGGATTTTGGGCCAGCATTTGTAAGAACCACTGGCAAAAATTTAAACGAAGTGGAAAGTCACGTGGCAGAAGAGCTTGAACCATTTGGCTGTGGTAAAGATGCATTAAGTTCTCTAATAAAATTTTCCATACAAGCACAAATGAAATGTTAAGTGTTGTTGCAATTTTCCTCGTACTGGTAGCAGGATCATTTTCTACTGCATTCAGGACTGCTTCCTCGACTTCAGGAGTTCTAACCGTTCTATTTGTTCCTGCTAAATGAGTGGATTTCTTGAATGATCCATTTTCACATAGCCGATTATGTACCTTTGAAAATGTTTGTTTATTGGGCACCATGCGATTTGGATATTTCTGTTCATAGAGTCGTCTGGCTTCATAACAATTGCAGTTGGCAAGTCCATAAATGAAATGAATTTCTGCATATTATTGATTTGTGAATTCAACCATCATTAAACAACTCGAAACAACTACGGAAATGTCAAACAAAAAATTATTTCTTATGGCCGTTTTACATGCTGCAGTTCTTTCTTGCAAGTTGCAATAGTCTTGAACAAAAGCATGCGCAGTGTCAAGACATTTGTACCTTTTGTCAAACTGCGCACGCCTTTGTTCAAGACTATTGCATATTGCAAAGAAGAATTGCAGCATGTAAAAGGGCCTATACAAAATGTCAGATTAAAGAACAGAATTAACAAATGACCTGCCTCAGCTACCTTTTTTCCAGTTTCATTATTTAGCCTACACTTAATTTGTATTTATGGTAATTATTGCAAATAAGTCGAAAACTGTGATAGATACGAGAATAATAAAAAATATGAAAGCGCTAAAGAAATGAACAAAGAGTTTAAATTTTATATCAGAATTCATACAGAAGGCTACAAAAAAAAGTTCCGCAAGATAAACTTGTAGGTGGTGCAAAAAAATGTAACACCCTGTATACTATCATCCACGATTTTAATATTTTATCGTAGAGGTTCTTAAAAATAATACATGTTCTAAATTTGAACTAATTGGAACTGGAAAAAAACGCAAAAAACGAGAAAAAAATTGAAACTTTGACTCCCTGTATAATGAAAAAGCTTTTAAAGAGTTTTGACCAGTTTTGACTTCAACTAAACCTGGATTAGAGGTGCTAAAGGCATGGATCAAAATAGAGTTGGTTTTTTTCTCGAAAACGACTTATCGATCACAAAATACTAAGACACATTTGTTCTGTATTTTCACTTAGCCTAAACGATGAAGCCAGTAAAAAAAATAATTGGCGTAGCATTTTTTTAAAGAGAGTCAAGGATAGTTACTCGTGGTTAAAGTAAAAACTACTGAATATTTTAAAAATATAGCCTTTAGCTACATATGAGGTTGTTTCAAATCTTAATCAAATAGCTCTTATTGTTTCGGTATACAGTAGTAGTAGTAGTAAGATGGGGGGGACAAGCCCAGCAACTAGGTCTCAAAGGCCCTTTTCACTAACCCCGGCTCCACCCACCTCACACCATTCCCCTACAAAGGCGACCCGTCCTTCTAATGAAGGAGAGCAACTTGCCCTAGTCGAGGTGTTGTAGTTCTTCCTTGGAAAGGGACTTGACGCCGAAGGTATTCCAGCGTAGTCTTGTCCACTTTTCACACGTACCAGCAAGATGATAGGGATCCTCCTTCTCTGTCCCACAGTTAGGACAGCTAGGGCCGTCCGCTAGCCCCAGTCGATGCATGTGCCTGTTAAGTATACAATGTCCTGTCTGCTCCTTGGCATCAGCCAAGATGTCCTGGACTTCCATGGGTTGGGCAGCATTTACTTTGCCTGTCTGCAATGGTTTATCCTGGACCAATTCTCCTTTGTCTTACCCCAGGCCCATTTATTCAGGGCCTGGGAGCATTGTTGTTTGCCTATACCCAGGCAAGGTTCTGGGCCCGAGAAATGAAGGTTCGATCCATTCCTGGCAAACTCATCCGCTTTCTCGTTGTCCTCGACTCCACTATGCCCAGGGACCAAATTTAGTATTACTACCTTTGTCCTTGCTAGCTCACTTAGCGCATCTCTGCATTCCTAGACAAGAGCTGAGCTCATCCTGGGCTGATGGCTTTGAGAGCCGCTTGACTGTCTGAGTGAATGCGGATTTTATTCTCCGCTCCCATCCTGACTTCATCCTTTATTGCAACTTGCAATATAGCATAGACCTCAACCTGGAGAAGAGTAGTGTGTTCCCAGCGGAAAGGCCTCTCCGACACCTCGGTCCAACCGGTATATTCCGGCGCCGGCTGACCCAGAATTGGCCATCCACAAACCGTCCGCATACCACGATTGAACGTCAGCCCGATGAGGTGTCATATCCTCCTTCTATTGATCCCTTGTTTGAATTTCAATTTCTAAAGGCTTTTTGAGCCTAAGGCGACTGTCGGGAAGAATCGCCTTCGTGGACAAGAGAGGAATCTCCTGGCGCATAATAGCAGCATGTGGCCCGTTCCTATTGGATTTTTATAGCAAGTTCCGCAATCGATCATCTTCTTGCACGAGGCCATGGCCTCCCTTTTTATCCATATTGGAAGTTCTGGGAGACCTAGGAGAACGTTGAGAGCGGCTCTTGGTGTAGTCCTCATTCCTAAACAGGCCAGTCTTTGAAGTCCGGCCAGTTTCTGGCAATATGTAACTTTTCCCACTGCTGGCCACCAGACCACGGATCCATAGGCGATCCTCGGTCGGATCACTGCAGTGTAGAACCAGTAGAGGACCTGTGGAGATAGACTCCACTTTCGCCCCACCACCCGGCGCAGTTGCCATGGCTTTATTGGTTATCTGTTCGACGTGTGATTTCCACGTCAGCTTACTGTCCATAACCACCCCATTCGGTATACATAAATAAAATTTATTTTTTTTTTCGGTATATATAAATAAAGTCATATTAGTTTTTAAATTTTAAATATCTGCGGACCCATATTCATTGAACTTTTCGTCTTATTTAAACGTAGGCGCGCCACGTATATTAGATTTCAATTTTGTAATGAAACAACAGACATTTCAAAAACTAAAATTTAATATATTGTTAAATATCATTTCTAACCCAATGACGGCCTAGTGAAATGTTAAACAAATTATTACTTAACAACTACTTATCCAACTTGCCTTAAATTTTGTCCAAAAATCAAGTAATATGCAGGAATCAACTAGCAAAATTTTAGTTCGAATTCAAGATGGCGAAAGAAAATGGCGACTTAATAAACCTCAACCTGGAAAACTACTTAATGGATTGATTTCAAATTGTGTGCTATAACTAAATCTAGTATACTGGTAAAATTGTGGTACAAATTTAAGATGGCGGAACAAAATGAAAAAAAAACACACCTTCAGTACATTTCTTCAGGTTTTAGTGTTCCTAGACGGCAAAAAAGATGTTTTATCAATTCCGTCGGTCTGTCTGTTAATCTGTATGTCTGTGTGTTAGTTAGAGTCAGCTTAGCAACTACTTGTAAATTTTATTCGGGAGCGTGCGGTGAAATTTTAAAAAAGGGAAGCAATTTTTAGAAACTTACCTATTTGTAATGTAATTCGATTCTTCGATCATTTTTTGCAAATTCGTCAATGACGTCATCATAAAAACGTCGATGTTCCGACATATTTTGGAGAAGTGTATTTTCAATGGACGACAGCGATGTATGCGAAAGTCTCTCCTGCCTCGTTGAATTCCTTACGAAATTTTTTTTACGTTTAAGTGTTAAAAAATTGCGTTCTACTGATGAACTTGAACAAAATTGCAGAGCTCGAGGAATTTAAAATCATTTAAACCGTTAAATCTATAATTTATTTGTTGCTGAATTTGATCGATTATTTCATAAAAGAGGCGTCTGTATGATGTTTGAACATCTCCCACCTTGTCTGTTCGAAGAAGCTTGGCTTGTGGCTCTACATTTAACGTCATCGTTTTCTCCCAAAATAGGTCAAAGTCTTTTTTGGCTTAACATTGACTTAAAATGATCTACTTTCTTTAGGCAAAAACTAATATCATTTGTTTTAGTTTGTAATATATTAAAAACATTGTCCGAGAATGGAAATATTTCTGTAAAATATTTCAACAAATAATTAAAATTAAAATCTCGTTTCAAACAGTCCAAAAAACCCCTCAAACTATTTATTGCTTCTGAGTCCCACGTTTCATTATTTTCTATTATATTCTCAAATAGTTCAATCAGTGATTCACGATTTTCAGATACTGTTAACACAAGTCTTCCATTATAGTTCCACCTAGTAGGAGCTACTTTGGGCAATCGTTTGTGGACAATGGAGTCCAAAGCTTGTGTACGTTTTGTTGACTTGGAAAAAACTAAATTTAATTTATGAGCAAAACAATGGACAAACACAGCACTTGGGAAAGTTTCTCGAACTTTAGCTTGCAGAGCCCCTAATTGTCCTGCCAGTACTGCAACTCCATCATAGCTTTAAGCAACTAATTTTTTCTCTCCACTAGCTTCTTTGGTAACGTTTTAAACTACGGTATATAATGCATGAATGAATACTTCCGTCTGTTTTAACGTAGCGTATTACTATAGATAAATGGGTAAAATTAGTGATATCGGTTGTTTCGTCCAGAACAATAGCAATGTACCGCGCCTCGCCAATCTCCTGCTTAATTCTTTTTAGAATAATGGTTGCAACAGCGGAAACTAAATCATTCTGGATTCGATTCGACGTTCCGCGAAAAACGCTAGACTGCTCTTAATGATTTTTTAAGCAATCATCATATTTAGCCATTAACCTAAGCAAATCTTGAAAATTTTCTCTATTTGAAGAAACCCTTGTTTCGTCATGAGCTCTAAATCCCAATTAGTGCTGTCCGAGAAAACAAACAACATCGGTAAGTCTTCTTAATATTTACCTATTTTTATCGACTAGTTCATTGTGTTGGCGGTAACTAATTTCCAACTATTTATTAAGGGCGTGTGCAAATCTGGTTTTGTCGAAGACTTTTTCTTTTATGACGGCCTGCAAATGCGCTTTGGACATAAGTGTCTTTTTACAGCTTTATGGAAATTGTTTAAATCGGAAAAACCAGTTTTATTCCAGAGATCTTGTTCATTTTCAAAAAGTAAACATAGCCAACAAAATAATTTACTTATATTTTCACACCCTGGTAGCTATTTAAATTGTTCGTATTATTTTTCCGGATAAAAATGTCTAATATAGTTTTTCATTTTTGTCGTTAAATTTTCCATAAGCGGTTTTGCCCTTTCTTTGGAAATTATTTGAAGCTTATCAGCAAAGTTTAATGTTGAAAATCCCTTTATTATTAAGACACACACCGCACAATCACACACACTCTTCTTACTAAATTCTCCAACATTTTCAACGTTATTACCGACAACCGAAGTTGACGGTATTTGCATATCCAAGTCCGTATTATTGTCTTCGATATCGCACCATGCACGACGCGACGTACGTATCACACAACACACGGATAGCCGTTCAAACAGAGAACCTACTCCAACGATAGCTTCCGCTCCCACTTAAAGCACGCGACTGAAATGCAAAAATTGCAAACAGCTTGTGGAAAGTTCAATAACCTCTGGTTTAATTCACATGAAATCAAGCATAAAGGACTTCGATGCAGAGAAGCTAGCGGCCCGCATAGGTTCTATTCCATTTTCTATTGTCGCTTGGACGGAGTCAAGGCCGCATTTTTTATGGGCTTGATAATTAAGATAATATTGTAGCATTTTTAATATAAACTAAATTAATGGTTTCCTATTTCAAAAATTACATTTTAGAAGATGTTTTGTAATTTTTTTCCCTTGCTTCCATGGACTGCACGCCCCTGATTTTATTACTGGTAAAATATTGGCATTAATTCAATATGGAGGCGTCAGATAAAATTATTTGAAAAGATAGTATATACTGTCCTGTATATGTCATTTAGTAATAAATGACTATGTATGGAACTAAATTGGGCTACACTTCACTATTCCTAATAAAGGAAAAGATTCAAACTGAGGGAAGTTCCGGGTAAAGAATATTTACCGATTTTTTTTATTTTGTGACATCATTAAATTAAAAAATGCTACCTTAATAAATTGAAATATAAACAAAATCGAGCAGGCATATTTGGATGAAAATGTTTTGAAGTCTCGTTTCCTCCTACACGAAATGCAGAACGAGTGTGCTTTAGAAATATTTTTGACATTAATCAAAAGAGAGAAAGGGTGAAAATGGCAAAACCTTCACACCGGATTCCTCCGTGAATCCTTTTCATCTCTGGGCAAATTAAAATTTGGGTTATACTATATCGCCGTTTTGGTGCTGCATAGCAAATACATTTGTTGTGCAGGGCTGTACTCCTTCATTCTTCAAAGTCAACTGAGAATCTTTAGTTTTTCCTACTAGGTATACAATGTACTATTCCAAAAAAGTTAATTTTCTTAAATTATAATAATAGTTTAAATCAAGGGTCTTCAACCCGCGGCCCCCAGAGGCTAAAGAGAATATAGTATCGCGCTGCGCCCTCGAATGACACTCCGAGGACGCTAGCGCCACCTAGTTAAAAGAAATCGGCAGATACTGCACTGTGGCGTGCAGTCGCGCAAGTTTAGTTTTGTCGTGGAGATTTTCTATCGGAAAATTAAACTCGTTTCTTCTACCTTGACATTAAAAATAGCTTCTACTCCGGGTAAAAAACGAAAAATTAGTGATAAAAAGCGCATATTTCAAGAAAAGTGGACTGAGTTGAACTTGTTCGTTGGTGTTAATCAAAAAACCGTCTGTGTGGCGTGTCCCTTTTAGCCTTGAAATAATACAACTTAAAAAGGCATTACGATACAAAGTATGCCACAAAGTTTGAGAGATTTAAAGGACAATTACGGTAAGATAAAGTGAGAGCTCTAAAAAGTCAGCTTCAACGACATCAAGATAGTTTTCAAAAGCTCGAAATATTTATTGCTTCTGAGTCCCACGTTTCATTATTTTCTATTATATTCTCAAATAGTTCAATCAGTGATTCACGACTTTCAGATACTGTTAATAAAAGCCTTCCATTATAATTCCACCTAGTAGGACCTACTTTGGGCAATCGTTGGTGGACAATCGAGTACAAAGCTTGTGTACGTTTTGTTGACTTGGAAAAAAAAGCAGCCATGCCACTTAAAGTAACGAAAAATACTTTACACTCTTTAATGTGATTGATGGACTCGGGTTAAACTAAATTTAATTTACGAGCAAAACAATGCACAAACACAGCACTTGGGAAAGTTTCTCGAATTTTAATTTGCAGACCCGCTAATTGTCCTGCCATAACTGCAGCTCCATCATAGCTTTGAGCAACTAATTTTTTCTCTCCATTAATTTCTTTAGTAACGTTATAAACTACAGTATATAATGCATCTGCTGTACGATTTTCGGACATATTCTTAAAACCTAAAAATCGCTCTTGAATACTTCCTTCTGTTTTAACATAGCGTATTACTATAGATAATTGGCTAAAATTAGTGATATCAGTATCAGTCCTGCTTAATTCTTTTTAGAATAATGGTTGCAACAGCGGAAATTAAATCATTTTTTCAGCAATCATCATATTTAGCTATTAAACTAAGCAAATCTTGAAAATTTCCTTTATTTGAAGAAACCCTTGTTTCGTCATGATCTTTAAATCCCAATTCGTGCTGTCCGAGAAAACAAACAACATCGATAAGTCTTCTTAATATTTGCCTATTTTTATCGACTAGTTCATTGTGTTGGCGGTGACTAATTTCCAACTGTTTATTAAGAGCGTGTTCAATTCTGGTTTTGCCGAAGACTCGGAAAAACCATTTGATTTTCAAAAAGTAAACATGGCCAACAAAATAATTTACATATATTTTCACACCCTGTTAGCCATTTAAATTGTTCGTATTGTTTTTCCGGATAAAAAAGTTTTAGCGCTAGTCAGACTGTTTTATTTACGTAATATTGGCTTGTATTAAATGAGCTAATACATCTTAATCAGCTTCGTGCACTGCGATTGAACAAACAATTAGTTTGGATTTATAACTAATTTAAGGCGGAAATTTCGCTTGTTACTACTTTAGTTCTTGTCGATCCCTAGCAATTATCTAACTATGATATTATGTAATTTAGCAGCACAAACAAATCTAAATTGGCGCTTTTATTGGGTAAGCTTATACCCCCGTATTCACTAATTTAGGCCGCCAAATTATTTTCAAAGTGAATTCAATAAGAACATATTAATTCCCTCATAAAAGGGAAGTATTGGAATCGTGAAAAAATCATCCTCTGAGACTTTTTCAGATCTTTACGTTTCAGTGTCCTTAGATTCCGTCGGTCTGTCTGTCTGTATGTTCTCAGTATATTTTACCGAGAGACAGACAGTCGGTCTGTTGGTCTGTTTGTTCTCAGCATATTTTATAATATAATTATAATAAATTTAAGGGTTATATGGGAATGACTTGGTTACATTTTGGTAATAATCCAATATGGCAAAACAAAATGGCGGCCTAGTGAAATGTTAAAAAAATTACTACTAAGAAAGTGCTTATCCAGTTTATCTCAAATTTTGCATAAAAATCAAGTATTATGTAGGAATCAACTGGCAAAAGTTTGGTACAAATTCAAGCTGGCAAAACAAAATGGCGGCTTAATAAAATATTTAAAAATTCAGCCTGAAAAAACTACCTAATGAACCGATTTTAAGTTGTGTGACATAACTAATTGTAGTATAGAGACGAACTAGCAAAATTGTAGTACTATAGTCGAATGCAGTCTTATCGTGCAGGTCCAAAGGTCACCAACATTGTGAATCAAATCAGAAAACACAGTGAATACCAAAATGTTGTGTGATTCTTCGAGGTATTAAATCTCGATGGGCTATTTACAAATATACAGGGAGAAAGAAAATAGTTTTTTTTATATTACGTAATATTATTAAGATAGTCATTTAATATATTTTATATACTAAATGTCGAGGGACTAAATAAGAGAGTTCGCTAAATATGTATTTGGTTAAAATTTTTTGGTTGGCAAAAACAAAAATACACAAAATGGCAAGCGCCTTAATAAAGTCAGAAGGCGGTTCGAATCAGTGGAAAAACCAGGATATGTTCTGTTTATACAGCCACTTAATGAAAGTGAGATTTTTTCATCAATCACCAAAAATTATGAGCCCCGCTTGACCTAAAAATCTAACCACTTATACAGTCTCATTTATTTAAATGCGGACCATCCCTGTGCAAAGAAAATATGTTTTTTTTGTATTGTGATAACAAAAAAAATTTATTTCGCAAAAATATTATGCACTTTAGCTAAAAAACTACTTATCCGATTTCTTCAAATTTCAGTCTAAAAATACAGGCGATATGTATATATATACATATATATATATATATATATATATATATATATATATATATATATATATATATATATATATATATATATATAGCCTGTATTTTTCGTTAGCCCCGAGTTTCTGGTAAAGCGATTTTACCAATTTATGATTTATACACGTCAAAGACTAATATAATCCTTCAGAAACTTTTTAATAATATAGACTAAAAAATATCATCATCACTTAAAAAGTCCTCATCTTCTGAGTCGTCCTCAAATGGCGCAATGATCATTAGTTTTATTTCGACATCTAGAACTCGTTCTCGATTCCACCAATCCCATATTAATTTCTCCGTATGTTCCACAAATTTCTTCCAGTACTCCGGCGTAATTTAATGTAATGAATCTTGCCAAAACAACTTGCACTTCATCTGATGTAAGACCATCGTTCACGTGTTTTTCGTAATATGATTTTGCCCCAGCCCATATTAATTCTATTGCGTTAAACTGGCAATGGTATGGCGGTAGTCGTAAAACCTCATGTCCATTTTCCCGTAATATTTCATCTATGGCATATATTGTTGGTTTTTTAATAGATTTTGCCATTAAAAGAAGTTCTAGTTTCTGCATATTGGGTAAAGGATTTTGTTTTTGATTTATTAGCCAGTCATAAATATCACTTTTCTTCCAGGATAAAGTAGGTTTCAACAACCTAAGATTCTTGAATGATAAGATGCATTATCCAGAATGATTAAAGATGGAGCATCTAAATTTGGAATCAGTTGTTCTATTAAACACTTTTCAAACAGTTCACAGTTCGTATTATCATGGTAGTCCATACTTTTGGGTGTTGAAGAAAACAGTAAACTTGCACCTGGGAGAAATCCTGCTGAAGAACCTGCATGCAAAATGATGAACCGTTTTCCTGTCCCACATCCCTTTTTTCTCTTGATCCTTTATAACAGACTCGTCTTGCCATAGATTTCGAACCACTTCTATTAGAAAATATCCAAGTCTCGTCTAAAAATACCACTTTTCTAAATTTTGAATTAACATTTTCCGTGTATTTCTTTAAAAACTGGATACTCGGACTTGTTATATGTGGCAACTCGCATAAAAATCTTCGATTACAGTGTTTTTTATATCGGAAACCCAACGTTTTTATTAATTTTGACAACGATTTTACTCTAATTTCCAATATGCCTCGATTTTTTAAAGCTTCTTTTAAAACTTGAAGGGTTACATTAGTTTTTGATGTGTATAAATCGTAAATTGCATTACGAACATCCATTTTTACATTGTCACTTAAGTCTTCTGTCTTTGGCTTTTTTGTTGTACATTTCTTAATCTTTTTCGGTAGTAAATTAGGCTTTTTCTCGTGCACAATTTTCTGCACAGTCCTTATACCGATTCCCATAACTACATTTTTCTTAATCTGCGTTTCTGTTAAAGCAAACATGATTAAACTAAGAGTATTATTAACAATAAAAATATGTGCCTGAATTTGCAAATATTTAAAGTATTTTGCAAATAATACAGCACAACCTGCATATATTTTAGTATAGGATTGTTAAAAATTAGTAATTAGAAAAAAAAAATAGGAGCAAAGACGGGGAAAAATATTTAATATGACAATTATGTTTGCTGTATTTCAGTTTATATATATAACATTAAAAAAAAATAGTTTTCCAAATCAACCGTTATTGATTCAGCCAAACGCCATTGGCCCGTTGTTTCTTTTATACTGACAGAAAGAAAGGTTTGAAAAATTGTTATCAAGTTTTTCGCATATCTAGCATTTATAAAAATTATGTTAACTATAGTAATAAAAATCACTTAAAATGCATTAAAAACAATACTTCACTGCTAGATGTCATTTTGACACCCACGTTTGTGTTAACAGTTCGCATACTCGTTGGGCGGTGTTGCCATATTTCGCCATATAATTCTTTGTTGTTGGTCTTCACTAACAAATCGTTAATTTTTTAATTCGATTCTCGTTTATTTAGAAGCACACATACTACAGACGAAATACATAATTATGATATTTTTTGCCACAATATTTATTTTATTGATCCATTTGAATTTGATTTTGATTTTATGATTATAGTTTTCTCTTACACTGATAAAACGCAGATCTGACAACCTGGGAATTGGGATTGATCATTAAGTGTCAAAACCCTAGAGTTTGAAAGTGTTGTTCGTGTTAGAGCGCCCAAAAATTTTCGTACAGTTGTTGTCGAAAGTGTTTGAACTGCTAAATCGTTAATTATGTGCCGTTACAATATTTTCAATATTTATTATTTAAGGTCGTTTTAAAAAATTGGGATTCTGATACCTTGTTGTAACCTGTAAAATAAATAATTATTTAACTTGCTAAATAAAGGCACATCTTTGTTTCTCCAAAACAGTTAGAAAAACATTACTTTAGGTATCGGCGTAAAAAAATGTTTTTGATGAATTAAATCTTTTAAAAAAGATTTAAATACTTTTGATAAATGATTTAAATAAATTCAAAAATATTTAGATAATTTTTTCGATGAAAAAACATAAATGATTAATTACTAAATTATAAAACAGCCGGTGAAACAAAGATTTCAAATAAAATAATTTAAATAAAAAAAAATTCATTCGCCAAGTTACAGCTCTGATTACTAGTTGTAGGTCAAAGGCCGCTACGGACTGTTATCACATTGCAGTCATATGAGTTGGGAACTACATAAATGTCTCCATGGATCTCAAATGAAAGACGGCAGTAATGGGATCCATTAAGGGATCTTTTTTTTCTTCACTTGTTAGATCGCCTATTTTTAGTACAATCGGTCTTTTGCAATTATATTAATCATTCAAATCCTATTGACCATAATATTGTGAATGGATTTGGATAACTGTAATCCTCCGTTTTACAAAGTGGTGAAACCGAAAAGAGAAAGACTATGAAAGGGCGGTAACTGTCTAAACTAAGTTTTAATCGCATTTGTTCGGATTTGGAAATAGTAAAAGGGTTACAAAGCGCTAGCCTAAATTTTGCAGGCTGTAAATGCCCTTGATAAACCAGTTAACGGTTTAAATTAAAAACGTTTGAAGTAAATATAAGATTTGTTAGTAAATGGTTCATCAAAATCAACTAACTTGGTTATTTTCCAAAGACACTCATACGTAATCGCTTTAAGTTTGATGCGGTTTTGAGTAGAAAATTTTGGAGCCATTTATGACAATTGTCAAAATGGAAGCCACAGTGCATTTTTAGTGTTAAAAAATGGTTAAGTTAAATTCAATAGTGCTCTACCATCTTAAGGTTGAATAGATAATACCAAAATAATGGGTCATTCAGGTAAATCAACAAATAATTTTGTAACACTCTAATTTTGTTATATAGTTTAATCTTTAAGTTTAACATTTATAATGTAGTCTTTTAGTTTTAATTTTTAGTAATTGATATGTTCGTTTTATTTAAATTATATATTGGTTTTATAGTTTAGTTAGATTACCCATATCTCAAGCGGAGATTGATTTATGATTAAAAAATACACACAAATTAAGCAAAGTTGATTTTTAGAGCTCCATATTTTTACAACAGTTACGAATTATGGATTGATAGTCATTATCCGGGATTCCTGGATTATGAGTCTGTTACAAATTATTTTAGATTTACGAGATAGAAATCACTATTTTTTCCTAGGCGTGAACCACCGTGCGTCGTTTTGCACTTGGTCTGCACCAAATACAAACACTCCCGGCAAGAAAAGTCAAAATTTTTAGACTATTGACTACTTGAGCTTCTAGGAGAACAGGATTGAAAAAATAACGACGCGCACAAGCAAACTCAATAGAGCATCTGTGCCAATTTTTAGCAACTGTGATTTTCGTCAGGTTTTCCGATATTTTGACTAAAACTACTGGATTAATAATTATGAATGGTAAATTATTGTATTTTTCCGACAGTAATAACTGCTTAAAGTTACTGCTCAGAAAACGCTAAAAAACGTTTGGCCAAAGATTGTCGCTTTGCAACATAAAAATCCAAATAATAACTTGTAGATAATAAACGTTTTATTTAACAGAAAAACATTAACCTACTTGAATAATTTGCACAAAGCAAAATGTTAGATGGCATTAAGTCGACAAACACTGATTAGTGCGGCTTTTTTGTCAAAAATAGTTCAAAGAAGCCGATTACGATTATCCTGAAAGACAAGAATAGTCTAGACGCGCAGTGACAAAAGCCTGAAATATGTCTCTAATTAATTTAAGTTACTCTGACGTTCTCTCCTGGATTTGCGGGGGACACAAAACCCAAGATGGAAAGTTTGTTTAGTTAGGAGGATTATTTTCAACCGAAGGGATTAACGAAAACAACGGGACAAACCAGCGTTCAAAGAGAATTTGCATTCTTCTTTAACATAAAGATTGTTTCCTAGGAACCTGGAGGTAAATATACATATAATTGGGTCGCTTTTTAAGACGAAACGAAAAAAAAAACTAAGCCGGATTAGAAAGTATTTTAGGTGAAATCACAGCTCGTTAATTGCGTTACGTATTGTTTGATTTTGTGTGAAATCTAGTGCTGCTGGATATCTTTTTACCATGTTTTTTCCTCTTTAATTAATTAATGTTGTCGATAAATATGTAATTAGATGTACCCTGGTTCATTTTAATCATCATTTATGTTACATTAGCAGATTTCGGGGTGATGATCACGAGTTCAAAGTCACATTTTTTCGACTACGTTTCGTTCCCGAGATATCCGCCATCAAAACTTACAATATTTTACATACAATTTTTCACTTTTTTAAACCTTTTTTTAAAAGAATCAGGTGTCTTAAATATAAGACAACTATTCTGTCAAAAAAATTGTTAACAGAATATTTCAAGGAAAAGAAAAAATTGAGCTATTCCAACCTCCACACAAGACAAGGTTACTGGAAGAAAAAGTATAGCTTCACTATCATCTAAACGGTATAATTTAATTCCACACCATATAAAAAAGTTACTAGAATAAAAAAATACGAGAAATTAATAAAAGAGTGGATATTTAAATCTAGTGAAGAAATTTGTTTGTCTAAATTTAAAACTTGATCTTACTCTTGGTCTCTAATATAGGTAGCGTGTAGTTTTAAGTGTAAAAATTGTGAAAATAAACCCAAGAGGATTGTATATTTAACCCTGGATGCAATTTTGTATCAAAATTGTCTATTAACCTCAAATTATGACCCTTCCAAATTGTGTCCAAAAAACCAAATTTGATTTGTACTTTTACTGTATAGAAATATTATTATTAACACATTTTTATTTATTTTTTTTTTATTTTATTTAGCTTCACCTCTATGTGAGTTAGTTAGTTGGTATGTTAGTATGTTTAGTCAAATCTTGTAAGTAACTTTTGAAGCAGGTCCCGTTATCGGAAGTGAATGAGATTTGATATACGCACATAAACCCGATAACATACAATATTATGGTATCCAATCGTATATATCTTATACAGGGTGCGTAAAAAATAACGCTAAAAAGTACAAGACAGTTCCCGTTATCGGAATTGATAGATATGATGACAATACAATATTATGGTGTCCAATCTATTGAACTGAAAAGTAAAGAAATAATTAAACTGATATAAACAAAGAACTTTTCAAAATTTGAATATTTTCGTAAAAACTTGAAGCTATATTTCAAGTTTGATGAAGTTTGTGAAAAAAAACCTCAGGTTTGTCAGAAAATATTACATTTTTCTCTGTTTATGTAAGCGTAATTATTTTTTATGTTTCATTTAGTTATTGTAACGGACTAGACCTTACCAATAGAACAGAGTATATAATCTTAATTTATTTTCTCATGACAAATGCTAAACGTGAGAAGTCGTTAAAGTAAATCTATCTAATATTAGTTTTGAGAGTTTTTAAAATCTAAACAAAATAATAAATATCATTTATCTCAAACGCTATTTTCTGGACCAGCCATGTCAAATTCAGTCACTGGTGGGCCAAAAGTATGAAGACTAACGACTAGGTGGGCCGCAAAACCTTATCTTATAGAACACAAACTACTGAAAATCTTGAGAAAAAGTACTATTATAGGACAACTCTGTTTATTAAATTTTCAATAAAAAGGACATTATAAAAAACTACAAATCCTTTGTCTTTAATTAAGTTGTCTACTTGTGGCGCGAATTTATCGGCGGAAATAACTTTTAAAACTGCGTCCAAGTGTGCGTCCGTCAGTCGCGATCTTGCGGGAGATTTGTTTCCTTTCATCAAAGAAAATAGTTGTTCACACTTATAGATACTTCCAAACATTAACAGGATTTTACAGGCAAATTTTCTCATTTCTTGGTATTGAACAAGCAAGTACTTATAAAATTCGAATGTACCAACACTATAAAATTTTTGTTTTAAATGGGACTGACACTGAATCTCAATTACTTCCATTTGCAAGTGAATGGGAACTTTATCAATATCGATAGTGAAAAGAACAGTAAATAGAGAAAAATTGTTTTCTTGGATCTTAAAATCCTGAAAACGCTTCTCAAATACCGCCAGAAAGCTTCTCACTTTCCCTGAATATATTTTGTATGATATTGGGACACTTGTGCTTTTCTGATATGCCTTACAAGTCAGAAAATGTGACAGATTATCCTCTGCTAACTGTTTTTCCCACAACATCATCTTACGCTTGAAAGCTTTCACATGATCAAGCATATGTGTAATAACTTGACGTGGTCCTTGCAATTTCGTATTTATGTTCGACAAGTGTTTTGTGATATCTACCATAAATGAAAGATCCTGTAAAAAAGGTACATCGCTTAATAAGCTGACATCTTCTCCTTTTGTTTCCATGAAAACGCGTATTTCTTCTTTGAGTTTCCAAAACAGGTCGAGTACCATAGAACACGAAAGCCATCGCACCTCTGCATAATAGGTAAACCAGTGTACTCACTTTCTAAATCACGTAAAAATGCAGAAAACTGTCGCTGATTAAGGCCTCGTGACCTTATGAAGTTTATAATTTTTTTCACTGACTTTAAAACACTTTCCAACTTAACCACTTTTAAGCACAAAACTTCTTGGTGAATTATACAATGAATATGATGAAAATCTGGTTTGTCATTGCCCGTTTCTCTGATCTTTGTCTGTAATATTTTAACGAAGTCATTTTTTACTCCAGTCATTGAGCTCCGTCTGTTGCAACAGAACACAGTTTTGACAAATCTAAATTGTACTTTTGTAGAAGTCCATAAACAGTATTGAAAATATCCTTCCCAGTTGTTGTATCATGCAATGGTACTAATTCCAGTAATTATTCATACACATTGATATCTGTATCAACCGCACGAAGAAAAACAGCGGGTTGCGCCACACCACACACATCCGTACTTTCATCACAGGCAATAGAAAATGCAATGAAAGAGTCTGATTTTCTTATATTGGCAGCCAACTCAGTAACTCTTTCAGCGACAGGATTCCGGGACGACGCTCTTTTATAAATTCACCTTCAACAAATGCTTTTGAGTGTTTCGCGATCAACTCCGACAGTACGTAGCTCGCTTGAAGGACAGATTCATTTTCTTGCTTTGGATGTGTAAGCATAAGCTGCTGATCTTTCAACCGTGATTTTAACTTTTCGGTTTCTGACGATGCCTGTATACTTGCCAAACATAGTTTTATGAATATCATAATGACGTTTTATATTATATCATTTTCGGACACCGACTGTACTATTACAAATCAAACAAATAATTTTTTCTTTCACTTCACAGCAAAAAAACTCTAATTCCCACTTTTCTTGAAAGACGCGATGCTCATCTACAAGTTTCCTCTTACTTCCACTTGGATTTAAAAGAGACATGTTAAAAACTGTATCCGAAATAAATTATAATAAGTACTGTTAAGTGTTGTAACAATAAGTGCGTAACTCAACTCGAAACTCTATCGCAACTGACTCATAACTGACTAAACACTGAACGACTGAACTCAGTCGAACACGGCTTATATACGTATTTTGATTTCTTGAGTTCTTTCCAGAATGTTCAGATAGCGTCATCTGTGTTTTTGCGCGATAGAATTTCATGGAACAAGCCAGATAACGTTTGGCTTTAGGTTTTAGGTTGAGTATGTGTAGTTCATCTTCCTAAACATAGATGGCACTATGTACAGTTGGGCCGCAGAAAAATGCTCACTGGGCCGCATGTTTGACATGGCTGTTCTAGACTGTATAGACACATTTATGTATAGATAAACCTTATCAAGTGGTTATCGTCTATGCCCCCTTTCGAGAGTTCATTGTCCTATATGACCCCTGTGTCATGAGAATCTTTCTTTGGACCGTTTCATTTAACTTGAGGCAAATATTAATTAAAACATTTCATTTAGTTCGATGCAATGATAATAAATGGTCAACTTACTATGTTAAAAATAGAATAGTATATTTTATAATCGAAGGCGTTTCAAAAATTCCATGTTCTTTTAGAAAGCATTGGGTCCCTTCAGAAAAGATTGGCTGAAAGGGTTTTTCTTTGCCTTTCTTTTTCTTTCGCCATGGTTTTTTTAAGCCAGAGAGCTGATAAGTTAGTTTAGGTTTTAAACATTTACATAGAACGTAAATATGTAATTATTTTTTCAATTACGTACATAAAGTAGAATTCTAGGCGACACCTTTGAACTATTTATTAATTAAGGGTTCAGGGTGCGTCTATGACGACGCATTGCATTTCAGCCAACCAGAGGCAGTTCTTGTCAATTTAGGTGCCGACCTTTTTTCTGATTTCTAAAACAAGAGACAGTCTGTGTTAAAGTTCTGTTTGTTACAGTTGATTTCAAATTCCTTTTTTTGTGGTGTTTTATGGAGCTTTACGTAAGTTTGGGGATTTTCAGTAAATTCCGTCATTTTATAGATTTAAATACTTTTTTTTGTTATTAATTTTAAGTATTATTTTTGTACAGTAACTCACTTCCTTTATTTTTGTTAATAGATCTTTAAGTTGTTTTTAAAAACCAAATGTTTTATTTAAATAAACCACCTGCTAGTTAAAATAAATATATTCAAGAAGAAGATACCATCGTTGTTGCAGTTTGCTGTTGTTCGAGTTATAAGTGGCTGCTGAATTGGTCCGATAAGATTTTTAATTACATTTATTTGATAATATTGTAAATTATAATTTACAAAGAAGCCTACAGAATGCGTTTGATTTTACTTATCATATCTTAGTTCATTTCAGTGATGTGATAGGATTGCCCACTGTCTCAAATAAATAAATTAAGTAAATAAATAATTTTAAATATTATAAACAACCGCTCTATATCCCTGTTACATTATAAATAAAAGCTTTCTTTTATTTTGCATTTCAGTCAGTAATTTTTAATTCAAAGGGAAAAGGATGGAGATACGTAATTTGACAAATTTTATCAAAGCAACAGTTTTTGATAAAGTTTATTAAGAATATTTTCTTAGTACCAAGTTAGGTACTGGAGCGTCAATACATTATCCTTGAAGCTGTATCACTAAGGTTTTTGTGCTATATCTTTACCAATGATGTCTTCGTGCTAACCTGGTGGTAATTCGGTACCGATCCACACAAGACTTTAAATTAGAGACCGCTGCCGCCAATTACAATATAGATTGTTCAATGTGCGTCCTATTGGTTTGTTGTTTATTTGCGTGGAATATAAACAAGCTTGTTGAACGTTCAGCATGGGTATGAGATACTCAGCTTTGAATGCAGCGCATATGTGTTCGAATCTCTGTTCAGGCGCATACTGTTTTAATTTTTTTTAATAAAACTTATAATTAATACAGTTAGTGTTGGTTAGATCTGCTTAAAGAAAGCATGTGGCAGCGCACCAACCAAATTTCAACTTTAATATTAAAACATGAATACTCTTAGAGAATTCTGTTCCGTTAGCGTTAGGTTAGCTCAGGCACGTCAATAAAACTGTCACTAAAGCCATAAAATTGTGTCAAGACATCGGAAATCGGATTTGAGATACTCGACCACTCTAAAGTGTTGTGAACGGCGGAAACCGGATGGATTTCAAGGTCCCTTCCTATCCACCTAGTGCCAATGTGTTGCCGTGCTTCGGCGCCCCACTTTCTGCTAACTTGATGTTGCTCCATCTATATAACAAAATATTCGTAATAATCTGTATCAAAAAGTGTACCTTTAATAATGTTGGTCTAATTTTATTACAAATTACGATACACAAATTTACTACTCGTTATTAATATTTATAACAAAAGAACAATTACAGACGTCGTGCAAATTGATTGTACACCCAAGTCGCTTGACATTGGTAATTTCTTCCCCAGAATCAGCCAACATGCTAGCCGAAGATCGACGAAAACTATGTTCCGTGTACTGCCCTGAAATTTTGGGTTGTAGATATGCAGCTATTTTTGAAGGCATTTTTCCAAATTAATTTATTTCAACACATTACGTTGAGTACATGTTTTTCGCAAACTACAAAAATTCTTAAAGTTTTACTGTTAGAAATTTTGATGATTATTAAATTTTCCTTATCCTCTATGTCATTAATTGTTAAAGTGCGGGACACGAAAGAAAACTGGGCGGTCCTTAAAATAAAGGTTCACAGTCTTAAGCAAGCTGAAAAGTAAAATTTGTGTACGCAAATAAATTTTATGTTATTTTATTAGTTGTAATAGTTTGCCGCTTCACCTATAAAGTGCGCCGGCTAAGCGGTGCGGAAAGTTAATAGAGGATTTAGTAAATTTCGCATTGGTCTACTTGGAATTAGGATGGGCCTAGAGTTCCCATGCACTTGCCGCTAGAAGGTTCTAGCTATTTCCTGGCGCCTATACATTTCGAGCATGGCGAGCAAAAGAGGAAAAACAATTCGAAGCGGTGCACGTGCACGTGCAAGTTATTGCGAGCGTTATAGAGGCCTGTACTAGAGAAGCTGAAAATAATAGTTTGACTATTCCAATTCAAAATCTTCTGCTTCACCTTTAAAATCTCCTGGTAAAAAAAGACCCCGATTATCATACAAAGATAAAATTGATGATGGTGAATTTCAAGTAATTCGGCGAACAATAGAAGATTTTTATATAAACTTGAAGAAGCAAATCCCTACTTCATGCTGTAAAGAACAAAATAGATTTTCCGTACGGGTATAAAACCTTAAATCGGCTTTTACAATCAAATGGTTTTGTTTGGCGCAAGTGCCAAGATAAACGAAAATTGCTCATTGAGAGACCAAATATTTTTCAATGGCGGGTGAAATATTTATAAACTGTAAGGAAATATAGGCAAGAAGGACCACAATCTTGTGTATCTATACGAAACCTGGGTAGATAATGATATGACAGTGAACAAATGCTGGCAAAGAGAAAGTGTTACAGGTGTTGTTCGTTCAGGGAATCCGCTCTAGTAGTCGCTTTATTACAGTTCATGCTGGTTCAGAAGCCGGATTTGTTCCAGGTGCTGCTTTAGTTTTTCGCTCGGGGCCAACACCTGGAGACTATCATGGACAGGTGAATAGAGATAATCTTGAAAAGTGGTTGCTCGAGAAGCTTCTACCTAACATTCCTCCCAAATCAGTCGTGGTGATGGATAATGCGTCTTATCATTCTCACGTAGAAGATAAAGTGCCAACTAAATACTCTATAAAAGCTCATATGATATCGTTAAATCGAACAATCCTGTATGTGATCCAACATGGAGAAAATATCAATTATATGAAGTAATATCAGCCAACAAGCCTAGAGAAAAAAGTATAAAATTGACGGTCTTTTACGTAACCTTGGTCATACACTTTTAAGGCTGCCTCCATACATGTGCGAGCTCAACCCTGTTGAACTTGCATGGGCAGGAGTAAAAAAATATATTCGAGAGCGCAACACCGGTGAACTTTCAATTAAAGATTTAAATAAAATAACATTAGAAGCGATTGACTCAATATCGGCTGAAAATTGGAAATCGTATGTTAAACATGTTCGTTCTATTTAAGATAAATACTGGGAAGTAGATGGCAAAATTGAAACGGTTATTGATGATTTAGTTATCACACTGGGATCTTCAAGTAGTGACGACGAAAACGCACCATTTTTAGAGGAAGACAATGATTTAGAAGGAATCGAACCATTAGAATCACAGCCGTCAACCTCAAAAATGGCGTATTTTTTTTCATATATTTTGTAAAATTGTTTATAAAGTAGCTGTCAATAAACTGCTTCGAAATAATTAATTTTCTGTTCAATACCGGGTGTCAAAAAATATCTAATATTGCAATTAACATTTGAAAAACTACAGAACTCAAAATTAACACATCAATGTAGTTATAGCAGGGGAGCCAGCACTGATTCCAGTAAACAAGATTAATCAAAATTTTAACTTAATCAGTTTGACTTTGGGCTATTCAGGTATGCCAAAAGTGACCGTTTGTCTCCATCTGTCATATTACTTTGTACAGGGCGTGTTCTAATTGCGTGCTAATGTTAAAGGGGGGTGATTCTTGGACCTTTTTAAGAAAAAGTTTAATATGAACCTAAAAGTCTTAACTTTGGAGATATAGGGTTTTAAAAAAACATTTTTTTTAAATCCCAATTCTGATGCTATTATAGATAAATAACTGTCTGCAATTTGATACACGTCTTTTATGCACTGTAATTAACCTGGGTAAATCCGTATGCTCCTTAATGCATAGAAGACGTGTATCAAATTTCATGCAGTTATCTACAATAGCATCAGAATTGGGATGAAAAAAAATTTTTTCTTTTTAAACTTCACCATCCTGTATCTTAAAAGTTAAGACGTTTAGGACATAAAAACACCCACTTTAACATCAGCACGCAATTAGGAAACGCCCTGTATAGTACTTCACAATGACGGCCCCTGTATAAAGTAATATGACAAATGGAGACAGACGGCCACTTTTGGCATACCCGAGTAGCCCAAAGTCGAACTGCATAATTAAAATTTTGATAAATCTCGTTCATTGGATCTGATGCTGGCTGCCCTTGTAAAATCTGGACTTGTAAATCGTGTATTACTATACTGGGTGGTCCAATAATAGTGGACTTAGGCAGTAGTCCGGGAACCGTTAATGACAGAACTCAAGAAAAAATATATTTATAGGTAAATCGATCAAGAAAAATCAAAATTAAATCATTTTAAAATTCGAAATTTCGCCGTTTTTGCAACACAAAGGAGATATAGAAGTGCGGTACACGAAAGAAAACAGACAAATATAGATAAAGGTTCATTAAGCATAGTTACATTTTTTAATTATCGGAATTGCGTATAGTCAAAAAGGAGTGCCATATTATTTAAAGAACGACGGGACACCACTGGTTTAAAGAGATTTCTTGGCCGACTTTTCTAAACCGATTGACTCCGCCCGGTTTTCTTTGGCGTCCCGCACTTTATCTTTGAAAGCTTTTATCTCCTACAAGAACGCACCATTTCAGAAATAATAACTACTTTTATTAAAAGATAAATTTCATTAGGTGCCTCATTAATGAATCTTGAAACTTAATTTTTATAGAAAATTTTGGCCATATTTGGTTTGTATTCTATATTTTGCTTTCTTATTAATGATGTTAATTTGAAGGCTTAAATCCAAGTTTCGTTTTATTTTAAGGGTGGTTTTTATTATGGAGTACTACTTACTCCATAAAGTATTAGGCTGGAATGTTTTTTGCAAGTCCGCAAAATACGCCAGAAACTCCCCCTCCCTAATAATACTTGTCCCCTTGTTCTGGCACCAGTTTAAAACTATTATATTTTTTCTCATATTTTTGTTGAAACTTCGCTGGGAATAAATTTAAACTCTTAATAGGGTAAAGTCAACTAGCGCCGCCATTAAAATTAGAAGCAGTTCGGTCAGTAGCGTGATTATACTTGATGAATCAACAGCGTCGGCAGTGACTTCCTTTAAACTAACACGTTAGAAATTGCTAGTGGCAATTTTTTAAGGTAAAAATTTTAAAGCCAGACTTTCACGCTTCATTAGCCGTACATATTTGATAAAAAATTGGAGTTTATTTATATTTTTCCTATTATGTAGGCCATTTTAAAGAGTTTTGTGTATAGTTAAGGTAAAGTTTTTTTCCGCCGCATGGAATCCGGTGCGGCATTTCTCCGTACCTAAAATGATAGACGCCGCTCTTTTTGGGTGGGAGAGTTGCCGCATATTATTCGCAGGTTTTTCAACATTTTATAATATTTTAGGGATTTCGTGGAACATATGAAAAGACACTGCATACTAACTCGTAAGTTTTTGTAGATTAACAATGCCGAGAAAATATATCCGAAAGCCCACAGCCAAATTAAGGGGTAATTATACGGATGAACAATTGGGTACTGCTATAAAAAAGTCAAAAGTGGAGAAATTTCTAAGCGAGAAGCTGAGAGAAGATATGGAGTGCCGGCGCACACCATAGACAGGAGAATAAAATCTGGAAAAGTTACAAAAGGTCCTCTTGGCCCAGGAGGTAAATAATTATTGTTAGTTTTGATTGTAACTTCTGCAACATGCTCTCAATGATTGCTCTAAACGGTGCATTTTTTTATTGAGCAGTATAAAATAAATAAATAATAAAACATATTTTTAGGAGTTTCTACTAAGTTCAAATAAGAGAATAATATTTTTATTTGAAGGTGTTTTGGGACATTAGAACGAAAGAAGGCTGGTAACTCATATCAAAAAACTCTGCGCTGCTGGATTTGCGCCGGCCGGATCGAAAAACAGTTCAAACATTAGCATATAATTTTGCAGAAAAGCTCAAAGTAAAACACACATTCTCAATACAGAATAGGAAAGCTGGAAAGCAGTGGCTTAGATTTTTCTTGGAAAGAAATCCGGACCTATCCATTCGACAGTCGGAAGGACTATCGTTAGCAAGAGCCCAAGGAATGACTAGGTCAGAAGTTGCTAACTTCTTTCATCTATTAACCAACGTTTTAAATGAAAATAACTTAATTAGTCGCCCATCCAATATTTTCAACATGGATGAAGCAGGAATCCAAATCATAAATAAGCCTTACAAGGTTATTGCTCCCAAAGGAGCAAAGGATGTGCATACTTTGACATCTCGCGACCGAAGAGAAAATGTCACGGTTATCGGCTGTTGCAATGCTGAAGGAGTGTTTCTTCCACCGGTCCTCATTATGAAAGGAGTTAACAAGAAATCAGAATTTTCCGATGGTTTGCCAGCTGGCTCCTCTGTTTCTATGAATAAAAAGTCGTCCTTTATAAACTCAGACATTTTTTTAAAATGGCTTACTGAACATTTTATCCCAAGAAAGCCCGCAGGGAAAACTGTATTGACTATGGATGGGCATTCATCACATTGCTCGGATGTTGAAATGCTAGAAATTGCAGACCAAAATGAAACTATTTTATTTTGCCTACCTAGCCACTGCACTCAGGCCACGTAACCCTTAGACCGAAGTTTCTTCGGCCCTCTTAAGTGCTATTGGAATCAAGAAGCCAGAACATGGATGCTCAATCATCCCAACAGAAATCTAACCAGGTATCAAGTGGGAAAAGTTCTTGGAAAGGCATGGATCTGTGCTGCTACTGCGTCAAATGCAATATCGGGGTTTCAAGTCACTGGCATATGCCCCCTTGACCAAAATGCAATACCAGAACATTTTTATGCGATCTCAGATTTGTCACAACAGAATACAAATAATGATAATGCAAATGCTTCCGTTCAAGAAGAAGCAGTTGCCTTAATTCATACACCTAAGAAATCAAGATCAGCAGATGGAGAAAACACTTACGAACCCCAACCAAGTACCTCTGAATACCAATCAGATGACGATGACATAACACCAAGTAAATTTTTACAAGATATAAGACCAATTCCAAAAATTCCTGTTCCACTAAATAAAAGAAAACTGTCAGCTACCGTACTCACTTCACCTGAGAACATTAAGATAAAGAAAAGTAAACCCTCGCAGGAAAAAAAAAGAAAACCGAAAGAAATCAAATTTTAAAAAAAATCAGAAAAAGGAGAAAGAACTTAAAAAAAGAAAGCTACAAAAAATATAAAAGAGTCAGATGATGAAAGTGATGATGAGCCACTGGCTATCTTAACCAAAAAGATAAATAAACCCACGCCGGATGTCGAAAGCTGTGAAGATAAGTCTCCATATAACAATGCGCAGTGCTACTGTGCAGAATGTTTCGAAGAATACAACCGTACAAAAAAAAACTGTTGATTGGATATGCTGCATAAAATGTGAAAAATGGTTATATGAGAACTGTACCATGTACCTAAACTTATGTAACATTTGTAAGAGAGAGGAATTGAAAAAAAAAGAATTTTCAACAATGAGGCATCTGTCCCTAATGGAAATTCCAATAAGGCATCTCTCCGGACCTGCCATGGCATCTCTACCACACCCGGTAGGAGAAATGCCACCGAAATTACTTTTTTTGTTATTTTTTATACCTCATTACAAAAAACTTTTTCTTGTAAAAACGTTAATATCTTGTTCTTTATCATCCAAAGTACTTTGTTAATTCTTTTTTAGCGAATAAAAATTAAAATTTCACGTTTTATGATTTTTTTTCGAAAAGTGTGGCATCTCTCCGGACTTTACCCTATTTGCAGCCTCCAGGATAGAATCTGGTAAGCTATCATCAGAGCTTCGCGACGTCGACGTTTTACAATGTTTGTTGCTTCTTGTTGACATGAAAACGGAATAAAAAGTTTAATATTACGTCTCTAGTTCAACAATGCATCTATTGTTGCTTGACATTTTAATCATTTACTATCCTACAGAAAACCTTTTTGTTTAAGCTGAAATATCGGGAATTACGCATACATTTAGGTGAAGTATTATAAACTAAGATTGCTATGGCTTCTCAATTCGCATAAAATAGCCTATTGTTACTAAAAAACTACTAAATGCGTGCGCAAAGTTCAACTTTGCGTAGTAAACAAATGTTCATTAAAAAAATTAAAAATTCATAACGAGGGAAATTCGGGGTAAATTTTCAAAATCGGTAATTTACCAATTGCAAGAAACCTGGTAACTAAGTCAATTTGTTTTTAAACCTTTTGATATTTTGGAAAACAGGACAGTTATTTAGACAAGTTATAATGACCACACCACACACATAATCAAAATAATACAACCAATTTTTATACGCATTAATACGAGGAGTGTCTAATAATATTTTATAAATTTGTAAGTGCCTAATTGAACGCCAGTGTACCTTTGCAAACCTGTATTGAGAAATCATATATTCTCTCAAGCTCTAGTTAGTAGAGTCGCTGAGATCCTGCTCATAAATATTAATTCCAGTAACATACACATCCCTCTTATCTTAGATTTTCAGTCTTAGTAGATCCAATTAAGCTTCCGAAAACATGAGGGGAGCTTATCCTAATTGTCAGAAGTATTCCGTTACATCTCTATGGTAATAAGTCTTTTTGAAATGTAGTCCTAAGGTCTTTGTTCCTGCAATGTTCGGGTAATTTATATACTCTCAAAATATATTCTATAAAGAGCCTGGAATTCTTTGTATATGAATAACCTAAACTGCTCCTCAAAAAGAACGGAGAACGGTTTTCTGGTATGATATTTAGATGCAGTGGCGTAGCTACAAATTTTGGCCCCCCCGCGGTTGTCGGTAAAAGGCCCCCTCTCAAAACAGAAAAATAACTGATGTTTTTTGTCATTTTCTTTACTTGTCAATAAATGTATCCCCCAAAGAATAGTCGGAAAATATACAAGGCCAAAAAAAAGGTAATCCATACTCTCATAATATCCTTGAGCTCATTTGCATTTTTAGTCGAGCCACCTGACCTCGTGGCTCCCTCGCACCGCGGGAGCTGGCGGGGGTGTAGCTACGCCACTGTTTACATGTCATTATGACACGTCTTAATTGATCTTAATAAGCTTTTCGGATTCCAAAAGCACTTTTCATGTAGAATAAGCGGAGGGGCTTTTTTCACTTTTATTTTTTAGCGTTGTACCTACAGGGTGTTAAAAGTAATATGAATAAATGAAAAATCGGTACATTTTCTGTACTCTTTTTGACCTAATATAGTTATGCATGTAGCCATTTAGTAACACACACACACATATATATATATATATATATATATATATATATATATATATATACATATATATAATGTGTTTTCATTCCGGGTGTACACCCGTTCATTACTGTCGTTCTGAAAAGAACAGTTTTGCTGACGTTTCGCCAAAATCACATTTGGCATTTTCGAAGCTTTCTTTCTCGCGTCCGAATAGAGACTGAAGTGTTGGTGACTGCGACGCTTCCTTTAATATCCCCACTCGGGGCCGAAGGTTATATCTGCGCAGGCGTTGGTCGTTATTTCTGTTTTCCGGATGGTGCTGTTGTTGTTGCGCTAATTGCGCTTGAATTTTTGCGATTTTAGATTTGTCGATTATTGTCTTTCATACTGTTGGTAGTTTTAATGATTCGTCCCTTTTATTCAAATCACCTTGTTTTTCAATTTCTATGGCTTCTCGGATTATTCTGGTCTTAGAATGTTCTATATTGGCAATCTCCCTACACCCATCGAAATTTATTTTATGGCCGGTTTCCTGATGATGTAGGAATAAAGCTGAGGTTGTTTGTTTATTTCTGATGCTGAGTTTATGCTCTTTCACTCTTGCTGATATTCGCCTGTTAGTTTGCCTTACGTACAACTTTTCACAGTCCTGGCACGGAATGCTGTACACTCCGTGGTTTTCCAGTTTGATTTTATCTTTTGGGTTTCCGAGTAGTTTACCTATAGTTGTTTGTGGCTTGTGTATTGTTTGTATGTTGTGTTTCCTCAGAATTCTTCCGATTCTGTCTGTTGTGCCTTTTACATATGGTAAGACTACTCGTTGCTTTCCCGGCTCATATTTTTTGTTGTTCGTCGTTAGGGAAACCTGTGCATTAATAGCTTTCTTTATGGTGCGATTTGTGTAGCCATTTTTCTTTAAAGCACTAGATACTACCTTAAGTTCGTTTTGTCTCGTCTGTGTTTCAGTTAGTCGCACGGATCTAGATATTAGAGTATTTGCCACAGCTTGAATTTGTGCTGGGTGATGATGTGATTTTGCATTTGAATATCTGCCTGTATGTGTTGGTTTTCTATACACGGTGTATTCGAAATGTCCGTTATGTAGTTTTGTGACCAAAACATCTAAAAATGGTAGTTTGTTGTTTGCCTCTAGCTCTAGAGTAAATTGTATTTTGGGGTGGATTGAATTTACGTGAGTCAGAAATTTTTCGAGCTCTGCATGACCATGTTGCCATATAATAAATATGTCATCCACATAACGAATCCATAATTTGGGTTTTAAACTTGCTTTCTCAAGAGCTTCTTTCTCGAGGTATATCATAAATAAATTCGCGACTACTGGTGATAGCGAGGACCCCATTGGAGCACCATCCATTTGTTTATACATTTGCCCGTTGAAAGAAAAATAAGTATTTTTGAGGCAATGCTCCGAGAGTTCTATTATATGTGCCTGGAAATCCTCGTTCATAGCAATCTTGTCCAATGCTTCGTCGATTGGAATACTGGGATATAACGATTTGACATCTAGGCTTGCTATGATATCGTTTTTTTCAAGGACGATATTTCGTATAATTTGAATGAAATGCTCCGAGTTTTTTACAAATGAATCAGCTTTTTCTACAGTTGGTTGCATAATTTCAGAAAGGTATTTCTCCAGTTTTTGTAGCGGCGAATTAACAGCACTAACAATAGGTCTGATAGGCGCCCCTGGTTTGTGTATTTTTGGTAAACCATAGAACCATAAAAATACACAAACCAGGGGCGCCTATCAGACCTATTGTTAGTGCTGTTAATTCGCCGCTACAAAAACTGGAGAAATACCTTTCTGAAATTATGCAACCAACTGTAGAAAAAGCTGATTCATTTGTAAAAAACTCGGAGCATTTCATTCAAATTATACGAAATATCGTCCTTGAAAAAAACGATATCATAGCAAGCCTAGATGTCAAATCGTTATATCCCAGTATTCCAATCGACGAAGCATTGGACAAGATTGCTATGAACGAGGATTTCCAGGCACATATAATAGAACTCTCGGAGCATTGCCTCAAAAATACTTATTTTTCTTTCAACGGGCAAATGTATAAACAAATGGATGGTGCTCCAATGGGGTCCTCGCTATCACCAGTAGTCGCGAATTTATTTATGATATACCTCGAGAAAGAAGCTCTTGAGAAAGCAAGTTTAAAACCCAAATTATGGATTCGTTATGTGGATGACATATTTATTATATGGCAACATGGTCATGAAGAGCTCGAAAAATTTCTGACTCACGTAAATTCAATCCACCCCAGAATACAATTTACTCTAGAGCTAGAGGCAAACAACAAACTACCATTTTTAGATGTTTTGGTCACAAAACTACATAACGGACATTTCGAATACACCGTGTATAGAAAACCAACACATACAGACAGATATTTAAATGCAAAATCACATCATCACCCAGCACAAATTCAAGCTGTGGCAAATACTCTAATATCTAGATCCGTGCGACTAACTGAAACACAGACGAGACAAAACGAACTTAAGGTAGTATCTAGTGCTTTAAAGAAAAATGGCTACACAAATCGCACCATAAAGAAAGCTATTAATGCACAGGTTTCCCTAACGACGAACAACAAAAAATATGAGCCGGGAAAGCAACGAGTAGTCTTACCATATGTAAAAGGCACAACAGACAGAATCGGAAGAATTCTGAGGAAACACAACATACAAACAATACACAAGCCACAAACAACTATAGGTAAACTACTCGGAAACCCAAAAGATAAAATCAAACTGGAAAACCACGGAGTGTACAGCATTCCGTGCCAGGACTGTGAAAAGTTGTACGTAGGGCAAACTAACAGGCGAATATCAGCAAGAGTGGAAGAGCATAAACTCAGCATCAGAAATAAACAAACAACCTCAGCTTTATTCCTACATCATCAGGAAACCGGCCATAAAATAAATTTCGATGGGTGTAGGGAGATTGCCAATATAGAACATTATAAGACCAGAATAATCCGAGAAGCCATAGAAATTGAAAAACAAGGTGATTTGAATAAAAGGGACGAATCATTAAAACTACCAACAGTATGGAAGACAATAATCGACAAATCTAAAATCGCAAAAATTCAAGCGCAATTAGCGCAACAACAACAGCACCATCCGGAAAACAGAAATAACGACCAACGCCTGCGCAGATATAACCTTCGGCCCCGAGTGGGGATATAAAAGGAAGCGTCGCAGTCACCAACACTTCAGTCTCTATTCGGACGCGAGAAAGAAAGCTTCGAAAATGCCAAATGTGATTTTGGCGAAACGTCAGCAAAACTGTTCTTTTCAGAACGACAGTAATGAACGGATGTACACCCGGAATGAAATCACATTGTATTTTTCCATCCGTGAAGGAGTAAAAATCAACATATATATATATATATATATATATATATATATATATATATATATATATATATACATATATATGTGTTGATTTTTACTCCTTCACGGATGGAAAAATACAATGTGTTTTCATTCTGGGTGTACATCCGTTCACACCCGGAATGAAAACACATATATATATATATATATATATATATATATATATATATATATATATATATATATATATATATATATATATATATATATATATATATATGTATATATATATATAAAACAAACAATGACCAAAAAAGGAAAAATACATTTAAAACAAAATTAATATTATACATAGTACACGCCTTGAAAACATGTCAGTTTTACGAATGTTTCTGACCTGTTTCCAAGTATGTGAGAAAACAATTTAAAAAAACATTCGTAGAATCGACATATTTCCAAAGATGCGTACTATGTATAATATTAATTTTATTTAAATGTATTTTTCATTTTATGGTCGTTGTTTGTTTTAAATGTACTGTTTTTTAAACCAATTTTACATATCAACTAAATATGTTTTTATTGTAAAATAAATATCTTGAGAAAGCTCAATATAATGAGCGAAATGTATATATATATATATATATATATATATATATATATATATATATATATATATATATATATATATATAGTATGTTTTCATTCCACGTACGCCAACGTCATAACAAGAAAATGATCCTTGTTTGAAACATGTTCTGCATCACAGCAGACACAATGATCCAGTTTAGTCAAACGATGACCGCGATTTCGCTCTTATTAGAGCTCATCAGGCCGCCATAAACTAACAAGTCCCGTGTAGTGCAAATGCACAAAATGGATTTTATTGGGTCTTTCATTAAGGTCCGTGTTCAAGGAAAGAAGGGTTTTTTTCACATATTTCTTTGAGGTTTCGGTCTCGTTCAACCTTGTTCAGAAATTATATGGCAACTAAATATTTTTTAATTACAAGAAACTAAATATTTTTTAATTACAAGATATGCCCTGTAGCGTATAATTTTTTATTTTGGTATTATCTAGGAACACTTATTAGTGTCCCAAGTATTTCTCATTTATACCACTTACGGCCGGTTGCAGACATCTCAGTTAAAGTTTAGAATGTTTAACAGAATGTAAAATTTGACAGCGAGTTCTTAGATTTCTAAAAGCATTCTTGTCAAATTCGAAAGCTCGGTTAAATATTCTAAACAGCAATTAAGTTTTGTGCAACCGGCTGATAGTCTATTAATACTTAATTGGCACATACATTTAAAAGAAGACATTTATTTTAATTAAATGTATGTAAACGATTATCTCCATTTTATCAGGGAAGTAAAAATTAAAATTTTCAAGAAGGTGTATGTACCTAAAGAAAGGTTTATCTTGTCATTGTGTATCAGTTGCGGGTCTTTATTTTTGTGTATCTAACACTGGATCTGGGGAAGTTTTGCTTCCCGAAAAAAAAAAGGTCATTATTTTAAAGTTCTTGTACCATTTAAGCTTAAATAAAAGTCCTTGGGGGGGGGTTAACCCTCCTTTAAATACGCCACTGTTGTGTATTGATATTTTAAAGTTGAAGTCAATATCTCGGGGATATGTTTTTTGTTTATTGATTCGTAACAAAATTGGCGTTATTTTTTCTGAATGATTTTAGGCAAAAATTATGATATGTGCAAATTTATAGTTGGCTAATGGTATATTTATGTTGTTAATGATAACTGTGGTTCATTTTAATAAAGCAATTTTTAAACCGAATATTTTAACTTGTACAGAGTCTCCCAAAATAGGGTTTGTGCTAAGTAAACTTGGATAAGATACTGTCGGACCAGAAAAGTCCGCGTTCAGTATGATTTTTTTTTATATTTGACATAAGTAAAATTTGAATTGGCAAAAAGTTTTGCTTGGAAAATATTGCAAAATGACAACAAAAAAGCTAGTCATGTGATTTATATTACCTGTGAAATTTGACATTTTAATCAAACGATGATAAATCATCCTGTTTAGAATGAAACATCAGATGCTTAGTGAGTATGATTATTATTTATTTGGAATTTTAGTTTTATCGTGCTCATATAGTTATCGTGTGATTATTATTAGGAGGTAATTTTGTATCTATTTAAAGCTTTAAAAGTTGAAATATACCCTAATATAATGCTACTAAAAATATATATACAAAGCTCGCAAAGAAGTCATTTGTAAATACAGGAGGCCACTAGTTTTAATGTGTAATTTTAAAAATATATTTTTTGGGTTTTTCCGCTTTAGAAAATTGAAAAAAAAAAATAAATAAAAAATAAAATAAAAGCTTTTAGTATTTTATTTGTAGGTTTGCTGAAGACGGGGGTAGACTTTCCCTCGAAACGTCCAGAAAGCAGGCATTTTTCAGTGTCGTTCCTCGGGTACCTTCGTAGTGGACCCAGAACTCAAGACTATCTATTAAATTTATAGGGTAACTATATTTTATTTTTTATTTATTTATTTTTTTTTTTTTTTAAATTTTCTAAAGCGGAAAAACCCAAAAAATAGTTTTAAACCATGAATCCGCCACTACAATTTCGTAATTATTTAAAAATATAGTTCCCGCCATCGTATCTTAATACACAATTAAGAATTCCTTTAGAATAGAATATATGAAAATAGTTTCAAATATAAAAGTAGTCAGAAAACTGTTCTAGCAAGAAGTGTAATACCTGGATAATAATTATTGGCTTTGACAGGATTTTTACTAGAATATATTTATATCGGGTAACGCTTCGCAATAATTTTAACGATGACCTTTTAATTTAAACTCTTGTGTCTTTCCACTCTTTGAAATGTACTTCGACTTTAGGCAAATAATTCAATTATCATACGATTTTCAAAATTTAATTTTTGTTTGTAAAACGACAAGTATATACTATTACTTAACCATGCTTTTCCTTATAAACAACTTGAGGGAACTGCGGTGAGCAATTGCTTATCTTCGTTTCTTGGAAATCTGTTATTAGATAGATTAGAAACCCAATTCAAAAAAGAACTCAAGTATTTCTCAAGAGTGTGGTATAGATACGTAAACGATATATTTGCTATTTTTGATACCAAAACAGAAAATTTGGACACTTTCTTAGAAACATATCCTTCCATTAATTTTCTTGACGCGTTAGTTATTAGAAATAACGATAAATTAGAATTTTACATTTATAGGAAATTTACTAATACTGATAGGTATATAACATCCGACTCATTTTATTGCCGTCAACACAAAATGGCAGGATTTCATTTCTTAACTCACAGGTTAGTCAATTTTCCATTAAGTAAAGAACGTTTTAACAAGAAATGAATCGGATTAAAAGTATAGCTAAAAGTGATGGATATAATGATAATGTACATGAGCATAAGAAAATTTTAAAAGATGCCACTACTTTTCAAGCACCTGAGGCTTCCAATAAGTTTATAGTAATCCCATATTATCCCAGATATACGAGAGGTCTAGGAAAAGTATTTAAAAACGTAGGTGTAAGAGTAGCCTACAAAACGCAGAACAGTTTGAAAAATCTCCTTGGAAACCCTAAAGACAAAGTCGACTTGAAGCAGAGGAGTGGCATCTATGAAATTAGCTGTAATGACTACAATCTAAAATATTTTGCGCTAACTAAACGCTCCATAAACATTCGTTTTAAAGAACACATGGCACATTTAAGATACAGAAAAGAAAAGTCAAGCGTTGCCCAACATGCTTTGGAAAACAATCACCAAATAGGAATAAATAATCTTAAGTTAATTAAAAATGTATCTAATAATAGATTATTGGATGCATTTGAGAGTATAGAAATAGTTAAATGTGCTAAAAAAGCACTAAATAACGACAGAGGGCCTATTTCCTATAGTCCCCTCTATTGCTTACTTGACAACGGTGCAGTCGGGTACAACCAAGTGTGACCACATTTACCTATAAATAGTCTCGGTTAGGATAAGTTACTTTAGTGTATATCATCTGCTGATGATGCTAACTTGGTTAGCGAAACGCGCGTCCAGAACGTAACAAGTTGTGGTGTAGTGTGTATATTGATCTAATTAAAGTATATTTAGCATTTGGTTAACGCATTGCGCTTCTTTGTATCCTTTTTTAATTCACTCGTAGAAGTGAAGTTTCTAATCGTGAAAAACTCATACTCCCAGGTTTTTACAGATCTTCACGTCTTAGAGTCCTTAGATGCCAAAAAATGTGTTTTATCAATTCTGTCGGTCTGTTTATCTGTCTGTTGGAAGCATAACTAAAAAATTGCTTATCCGATTGATTTCAAATTTTGGTCAAAAATTAAGGGTCATATGGGATGACTCTAGCAAAATCCAATATGACAATATATTGTTCATATGGTGAAATGTTAAAAAATTATTACCAGAAACTATTTATACAATTTCCCTTAAATTCTGCACGAAAATCAGGTGTTACATAAAAATGAACTAATAACTAATAATATTTTTATATGAATCCAAGATGGCGGCTTAACAAAGTAAACAATCTTCTTCAAAACTTCTTACAAATTTTTTATCTCAAATTTTGTGCGAGCATTAAGTATATTAATTTATGGCTCAATTTTATTGTAGATATAATAGTAGAAAGTTATTTTATAGAAAAAATATATGCTTAGTTAACTTATAACTATATAAAACTAATACATATTAACATTAAAGATAAAAAGAAAGTAACATTAACAGAAAATTATGGATAAATATTAATAACCCAAAAACTAAATTAAAAAACAATGGATCCCTAGAAAATAATTTTATGAAATCGGGACTAAAAGTTGAAATAATTCTTTTATTGTTGTATATTTTTGCAGAATTCCAACAGCTCCTACATTTTCTAAAAAATGGCAGGTCAAAACAAATCATTGTTCTATAAGTTATTTTGAAACTTATATAGAATTTTTGTTCTAAAAAAAAGTTGCCCAAGCGCTACAAGTTCAAAAAATGTTGGTTGTGGTGAAGATTAACAAGTTAAAGGATAAGAAGGGAAGTTATTGGACTACCCTTAATGTCGACTAATCTTTTGTTGCATTTTTATTTAATAACTGCCATGACATAAATATATCGTAGAATCTTTTTTGTAATATTTTATTTTACATATAAAATGCAATTTTTTTGAATAAAAAAAATCGTGCACTTTTATAGACAGTGTGGTCAAGATTGGGAGGAGGGAGGAAGGGGCATATTACTTGCTGGGGTGCAAATTATATTTTACCTATTTACGTTACGAAACATATTACGTGTTGTTAACAAATGTAGTGAAACTATTTGTAAAAAATAGTTTTGATTTTATATTTTACATATTTTTATGTATTTATTTATTATTATTATTTATTTGTATATGCCTTAATGATAATCTGGATTTTTAAAACACAGATTTATATTACCTGATCATTTACGCGTACGAAGTCGCGGGCAAATGCTGGTTTATTATAAATTTGAAAAAATTATGATTTCAGAGGATAGGAATTCGGAAATTAAAAAATCCATAGAATACAAACCAAATATGGCCAACATTTTCTATAAAAATTAAGTTTCAAGATTCATTAATGAGGCACCTAATGAAATTTATCTTTTAATAAAAGTAGTTATTATATTTGGATTGGTGCGTTCTTGTAGGAGATAAAAGCTTTCAAAGATAAAGTGCGGGACACGAAAAAAACCGGACGGAGTCAATCGGTTTAGGAAGGTCGGCCAAGAAATCTCTTTGAACCAGTGGTGTCCCGTCGTTCTTTAAATAATATGGCACTCCTTTTTGACTATACGCACTTCAGATAGTTAAAAAATGTAACTGTGCTAATGAACCTTTACCTATATTTGTCTGTTTTCTTTCGTGTACCGCACTTCTATATCCTTTGTGTTGCAAAAACGGCGAACTTTAGAATTTTAAAATGATTTAATTTTGATTTTTCTTGATCGATTTACCTATAAATATATTTTTTCTTGAGTTCTGTCATTAACGGTTCCCGGGCTACTGCCTACGTCCACTATTATTGGGTCATCCAGTATAGTGATACACGATTTACAAGTCCCGATTTTACAAGGGCAGTCAGCATCAGATCCAGTGAACGAGTTTTATCAAAATTTTAATTTATGCAATTCGACTTTGGGCTATTCGGGTATGCCAAAAGTGGCCGTCTGTCTCCGTTTGTCATACTACTTTTTACAGGGGCCGTTCAATTTTGCCGTCTACTTCCCAGTATTTATCTTCAATAGAACGAACATGTTTAATATACGATTTCCAATTTTCAGCCGATATTGAGTCAATGGCTTCTAATGTTATTTTATTTAAATCTTTAATTGAAAGTTCACCGGTGTTGCACTCTCGAATATATTTTTTTACTCCTGCCCATGCAAGTTCAATAGGGTTGAGGTCGCACATGTTTGGAGGCAGCCTTAAAGGTGTATGACCGAGGTTACGTAAAAGACCGTCAATTTTAAACTTTTTTTTCTCTAGGCTTGTTGGCTGATATTACTTCATATAATTGATATTTTCTCCATGTTGGATCACATACAAGATTTTCGATTTAAGCCACGATATCATATGAGCTTTTGTAAAATATTTAGTTGGCACTTTATCTTCTACGTGAGAATGATAAGACGCATTATTCATTACCACGACTGATTTGGGAGTAATGTCAGTTAGAAGGTTCTCGAGCAACCACTTTTCCAAAATTATCTCTACTCATCTGTCCTTGATAGTCTCCAGTTGTTAGTCCCGAGCGAAAAACTAAAGCAGCATCTGGAACAAATCCGGCTTCTGAACCAGCATGAACTGTGATATCATCATCTACCCAGGTTTCGTCTAAATACACAATATTGCGTCCTTCTTGCCTATATTGCCTTACAGTTGATTGATATTTCACCCGCCATTAAAAAATATTTGGTCACTCAATGAGCAATTTTCGTTTATTTTGGCACTTGCGCCAAACAAAACCATTTGATCGTAAAAGTCGATTTGTGGTTTTATACCCGTACGGAAAATCTATTATGTTCTTTACAGCACGAAGTAGGGGTTTGCAGGTCGGAACCTTCTTCAAGTTTATATAAAAATCCTCTATTGTTCGTTGAATTACTTGAAAATCACCATCGTCAATTTTATCTTTGTATGATAATCGGTTTTTTTTTACCAGGAGATGTTAAAGGTGAAGTAGAACATGAGGGATCATTATGTTTCTTTGAATTTTTCCTACACTACTTTCCGAAACACCAGTGTAAAATGCAGTGCGTTCTGTTCGATTTTGAATTGGAATAGTCAAACTATTACTTTCAGCTTCTCTAGTACAGGCCTCTATAAAGCTCGCAATAGCTTCACGTGCACCGCTTCGAATTATTTTTCCTCTTTTGCTCGTCATCGTTACTTACAAATAATAATTCAGATTTAACGCAATGCGTTTATATAGAAATGAAAACAAATGCTCGAAATGTATAGGCGATACTGAAAATAGGTAGAACCTTCTAGCGGCAAGTGCATGGAGACTCTAGGCACATCCTAATTACAAGTGGACCAGTGCGAAATTTACTAAATCCTCGATTAATTTTCCGTACCGCTTAGCTGGCGCACTTTATAGGTGAAGCGGCAAACTATTAAAACAAATAAAATAACCTAAAATTTATTTGCCTACACAAATTTTACTTTTCCGCTTGCTTAAGACTATGAACCTTTATTTTAAGGACCGCCCGGTTTTCTTTCGTGTCCCGCACTATAGAAATTGCCTGAGGGAGAGAGGTAGAAGAAACAAATAAATTAGGTGAAACATTAGAGGGAGAGTTTCAGTTACCGGACCCTCGGATACCTAATTTGTTAAATCCTAGATATCAAAGCCTGACTTTTAACCTCGTTAAAATCATATTCTAAATGTAGGCGACTTGTCTCGTCCTTAACGCGGAACTATCAGCTTTAAATTTAGATGATGGAACTTTGAAAGTTAGATAATTTTTAAATTTAAGGGTCGTAGGAATTTTAGAAGTTTTAATTAGTTGACTTTTGACGAAGGTTTTAATTCTAATATTGCACATAACTGCTTCTAATTAGAATTTATGGATTAAGGAAACTTCCAGAGATATTGTTAAAATTTCGTCGGATTTGTCGACAGGTGAAGCTTCTAAATTCCGGAATGCTCGGCTATTTATCTTAAGTAAGTTCTAAATTCATTTAAATAGGAAAACGAAATTTAAAGCATTTCGGAATTGTAATAATGCCAGTAAATCTTTTATTTAAATTTAAGCATATTGCAGTGTACCCCGGAGTAACCCGGAAATTACCCGTGATTAACAGCACGGTAACTCTTGGTTGAGTGCTATTTTGTTCAAGCGTTAATTTACATGTAACTAAAATGCAACTCAACAATATTGCATATAATTACTAATTAAACAATCAAATCTGTGTTGTATATTTGCAATAATTAAACAATGTTTAATGATAAAACAGCCTAAACAATTTTTGGAGTCATTCTCCTCTTGACCCTATATATGTCCTCTACAATATACAGTATAGCAATAGTCTAAAAACCTTAAAATGTACGGAAAAGAAACAATATTAAAAAAAACAAAAAGCACACCGACTTAGTTTTTAAATTTCCCATGTTTTAGTAACATTTATTTCTTTCTATGTTGATATATGTCAAAGTGATGACATATGTTTACATTTTTTCAAATGACAACATGAACTTGCGATACCACTTTTGAAAGGTATTTTCACCCTCACCAAATTTACTATCTTTCCGTCAACTCGTTTGAAGATGGCAGCCCTTGAAATTTAGAAGTGTATTAAAATTAAAATTAATACTTTCATTTCCATACCTTCTAACTTATAATTTTGCAGATTTTTTAATTATTATTATTAACAGATTATACAACAGTAAAACATTTCGACAAATATTCACTTCAAATATTGCTGAAATTGCTGGCCTTCGGCAGTTTGGGAGTATCCTAATCGACGCCGACGTATGCACTTCTTTTATTTATTTATTTACTTGGTCATACATACACTACAGAGATAAATCTCAAAATGGTACAAGATATAAAATATAAAACTTAAAAATACAATACAAATACAATAGTATCCTGCAATAAACAATAAAATTCAAAAATGCATATAAAATAAAAATATAGAGTAAAGCGAGAGAGGAATGAAGCACGAACCTTTAAACAATTAAATAGAGCCGAATCTAAGGAATCTTTTGAGGGTCTGAAGGCTAATGCTAAATATATCACAGTCGGAGAAAAATTTATTATAATTTAAGCAAAAGCGATCAATAAATGCGTTTTGACCATAGTTAGTCCTGTGCCTCCTTACAAGGAAAAGGAAAGTGTGACGAGTACGTCGGGCTGGAACCAAGAAGTTCACCTGACCCAATAGGTGCTCACAGTGGATCATACCATCAAGCAACTTGAACACAAATAAGAGTATGGCATGTTTGCGTCTCTGGGCTAAACTTTGCATACCGCACAGTAGTAGTCTTGTTTCATAGGAGGCAATTTGATAAGGAAAATTAAATTTAAAAGTATTTTACAAATTTACGTTGTACTTTTTCGATCCTATCTATGTGGAATGCATAATGGGGCTGCCAAATTACTGAACAATATTCCAGTAAGCTTTTAACAAAGCAGTTGTATAGGGTTACGATGACGTTAGTATCGCTGAAATGCCGAGAATGTCTTTTAATGAATCCCAGCATTCTAAAAGCTTTACATACAATTGAGTCTAGGTGTTCGTTATTTCTGTTGAACGTTCGTAACAAACGCATCTGGAATTCGACGTATTTGTACCCTTATTTGTTCCTTTAAAGCTTCCAGCGTAGGGGGTTTGTTAATGTAAACTTTACTTTTCAAGTAGCTCCACAGAAAAAATCCAAGTGGGACAAGTCAGGTGACCTTGGGGTCATTCAATTTGACTACGTCGTCCAATCCACCTGTTAGAAAATATTTTATAGAGATAACAGCTTCAGCTTATCGTTAAAACCACATGTGTTCAGTTGGTCTATATATATTTTTCCACCCACTTAGAGAGTTTATTTGAATAGATACGGAAATATCGTAAATACAAAAGTTGTTGGGCTTTTTATGGAGATTTAGAATATTATATCATTAGTGCGAAAATATTATTGGAAATGTCAAATTTTGACAGGTTGTCAGTTTTTTTAATTGAAACACCCTGTATATTAAATCGTATTCTTGAAGATCTTTTTTTTCTAATTTCAAATAAATATACTTTTAATATATTCTGTTAATTAGTTTTGGATATATAAGCGTTTAAACATTAAAGAAATGGTAAGGTAATTTGCGCTAAAACATAGTGAGCCATGGTCAAGATAATTGCAATGAAAGACGCCTTTTTGACGTATACCGGTTAGAAGTATCTATTTACGGGCATTTTTAATATCTAATACGTTGGACGATGGGTTATTCGGAAGAGGAGAAACTCGACCTGATAGAATTATTTTATTTACATGGTAAAAATACATCGATAGCTCGTAACGAATATCATAGACGGTTTCCAGATAGACCAACACCGACTCGTAGCATAATATTAAACATCGATAAACAATTGAATGTAAGAAAAACACTTAAGCGAAAAGTTAGAATAGTGGAAAGAAACAATACCATAAAAAATCAATAATATAAAATAGGTAAATAATAATATTAGCTTAAAGAACTAAGTTTTGAGTTTCTATATAGCCTTCTTGGTTTATAACGCATTTCTGAATATTTCTTCCAAATTTTTTGTGTATGGATGCGTAGATAAAATGAGATGATTGGGTGATTAAAATCGTCGATTGTTTGGACTATATTTTGCTCTAAAGCTTGGATGGTTCTTGGCCTATTGTAGTATATCTTGTTTTTCAGATAACCCCACAAAAATATGTCCATTGGAGACAGATCGGGACTGTTTGCTGGTCATCTTAATGGTCCATGTCTTCCAATCCAAAATGGATACCTGTTATTTAAAAAATTGGTGACCGGCTGGACATTATGAAGAGGGGCACCATCTTGTTGTCATATCAAATTAAGATATGAATTAATCGGTAGTTGTTCTAAATGCCCCTCGATTTCGTTTTCTAATAACTCCTGATACCTTTGTCCGGTTAAATTCCCATTCAAAAATATAGGCCCAATAACATGATTGTTAAGAAGAACCAAAGAACACCAAACATGTAGGGATCTTCTTTCCTGAATTTTGACCGCCTGAAGAGCTCGCGGGTTTTCTTTTGACCAAAAATGCTTATTTTTCCGGTTAAACATGCCTCCAGTGGTAATTTTGATCGATTAATTCTTGAGCAGGTAAAAACTTCTAGGGTTTATATTTATATTATCTTAGAAATGAGTGGATTTTATGCCATGATTTGTTGAAAAAAGTGGCTGTATCGGGAATTGAGCGCTCAGGATTTTCTAAAACAAGAATAAATAAGATAAATAAATTATTTTAATACAAAAGTTTCAAAATTACCTTCAAAATATAATAAAATATTTAAATCTTCTTCAGCGTTTCTTTCCACTATTCTAACTTTTCGCTTAAGTGTTTTTCTTTCATTCAATTGTTTAGTGATGTTAAATATTGTCCTACAAGTCGGTGTTGGTCTATCTGGAAAGCGTCTATGATATTCATAGTTGCTGCGAGCTATCGATGCATTTTTACCATGTAAATAAAATAATTCTACGATGTCGAGTTTCTCTTCTTCCAAATAACCCATCGTCCAACGAATTAGGTATTAAAAATGCTCCTAAATAATTACTTCTGACTGGTAAAAGTCAAATAGGCGTCGTTCATTGCAATTGTCTTGACCATGACTCACTATGTTTTAGCGCAAATTACCTTACCATTTCTTTAATGTTTAAACGCTTATATATCCAAAACTAATTGACAGAATATATTAAAAGTGTATATAATTGAAATTAGAAGAAAAAGATCTTCAAGAATATGATTTAATATACAGGGTATTTCATTTAAAAAAACTGACAACCTGTCAAAATTTGACATTTCTAACAATATTTTCTCACTTATGATATAATATTCTAAATCTTTGATGATATAATATTCTAAATCTTCATAGAAAACCCAACAACTTTTGTATTTGCACTTCCGTATCTACTCAAATAAACTTTCCAGGTGGGTGGAAAACTATACGGGAAAACCCTGTACGTACCGTTGAAAAGTTCACTTCACATACTTCTTCGAGAGGCCGTGTGCGATCCCCCAGCTGTACATCATAAGTATTTCAATCCTTTAGTTCTGTGACATTTTGGGAGTTAAAAAAATTAGATACTTCAGAACTGACACCTCTGTCAATCGTAACATGCTGGTAACCATGTAAATAAAACGCATTGTTTATTGCAGGTACCAGGTTAAAAATGTTTATTCGTGAGCCCTATTCTAACCTTATGGCGCGGTATTGGTAACAATGGTTATGATCAAGGGCGTGCGGTCCATGGAAGCAAGGGAAGCAGTGCTTCCCCAAAAAAAAATTACGAAACATCTTCTAAAAGGTAATTTTTGAAATAGGAAACCATTAATTTAATATATATTAAAAATGCTAAAATATTATCTTAATTATCAAGCCCATAATAAATGCGGCCTTGACTCTGACCCAGCCACAATAGAATATCGAATCGAACCTATGCGGGCCGCTAGCTTCTCTGCAGGCAAGCCCTGTGTGCTTGATTTCCTGTAAATCGAGCCAGAGATTATTGAACTTTCCACCGGCTGTTTGCATTTCAGTCGCGTGCTTTAAATGGTGGCGGAAGCTATCGTTGGAGTAGGTTCTTTGTTTGAACGGCTATCCGTGTGTTGTGTGATACGTACGTCGCGTCGTGCATGGTGCGATATGGAAGACAGTAATACGGACGTGGATATGCAAATACCGTCAATTTCGGCTGTCGGTAATAACGTTGAAAATGTTGGAGATTTAATAAGAAAAGTGTGTGTGAATGTGTGGTGTGTGTCTTAATAATAAAGGCATTTTCAACATTAAATTTCGCTGATAAGCTTCAAATAATTTCCAAAGGAAGTGCAAAACCGCCTATGAAAAATTTAACCACAAAAATGAAAAATTGTATTAGGCATTTTTATCCGGAAAAACAATACGAACAATTTAAATCGCTAACAGGGTGTGAAAGTATAAGTAAGTTATTTTGTTGGCCATGTTTACTTTTTGAAAATGAAAAAGGTCTCTGGAATAAAACTGGTTTTTCCATAAAGCTGTAAAGAGACACATTATGCCCAAGGCGCATTTACAGGCCGTTATAAAAGAAAAAGTCTTCCAGAACCAGAATTGAACACGCCCTTAATAAACAGTTGGAAATTAGTCACCACCAAGTCGATAAAAATAGGCAAATACTAAGAAGACTTATCGATGTTGTTTGTTTTCTCGGACATCACGAATTGGGATTTAGAGGTCATGACAAAACAAGAGTTTCTTCCAATAGAGGAAATTTTCAAGATTTACTTAGTTTAATGGCTAAATATGACGATTGCTTAAAAAATCATTTAGAGCAGTCTAGCGTTTTTCGCGGAAAGTCGCGAATCCAGAATGATTTAATTTCCGCTGTTGCAACCATTATTCTAAAAAGAATTAAGCAGGAGATTGGCGAGGCGCGGTTCATTGCTATTTTTCTGGACGAAACAACTGATATCACTAACTGCAAGAAAGTGTCCATATTCTCTGAGACCAAATTTCAAATGACTAAGCTAGAAATAAGACACAAAGTCTCGGTCTCAGATCGAGACTTTGTGTCTTATTTCTAGTTTAGTCATTTGATATCATTAATTTTAGCCAATTATCTATAGTAATGCGCTACGTTAAAACAGACGGAAGTATTCAAGAGCGATTTTTAGGTTTCAAGAATGTGTCCGAAAATCGTAAAGCAGATGCATTATATACCGTAGTTTATAACGGAAATTAATGGAGAGAAAAAATTAGTTGCTCAAAGCTATGATGGAGCTGCAGTGATGGCAGGACAATTAGGGTGTCTGCGAGCTAAAGTTCGAGAAACTTTGCCAGGTGCTGTGTTTGTCCATTGTTTTGCTCATAAATTAAATTTAGTTTTATCCCAGTCCATCAATCACATTAAAGAGTGTTAAGTATTTTTCGTTACTTTAAGTGGCATGGCGGCTTTTTTTTCCAAGTCAACAAAACGTACATAAGCTTTGGACTCCATTGTCCACAAACGATTGCCCGAAGTAGCTCCTACTAGGTGGAACTATAATGGAAGATTTGTGCCTGCCACAAGTTCATCAGTAGAACGCAATTTTTCAACACTTAAACGTATAAAAAATTCCACGGGGCAGGAGAGACTTTCGCATACATCGCTGTTGTCCATTGAAAATAAACTTCTCCAAAATATGTCGGAGCATCGACGTTTTTATGATGACGATATTGACGAATTTGCAAAAAATGATCGAAGAATCGAATTACATTACAAATAGGTAAGTTTCTAAAAATTGCTTTCCTTTCTTAAAATTTTACCGCACGCCCCTGGTTATGATACTGGTGGATTTGAATATATACAAGTTCTAACGAATTGCTTATCAGTGGTACGTTAGCGCAAATGGTTAGAGCGATGGACTGGTGATCCAGAAGTGCGGGTTCGATCCCCGCTTGTACCATAACTTTTGTTCTTGATTATAAATATTTCTGAAAAAATATTTAATAATAACAATAATAATAAAAAATCGTCTTTATTAATTCAAACTATATCAGGCGATATTTAGGTAAAATAAACTATTCTTACATATAACGCAAATGTAAAAGAACTAAACAAAACTAAATTAAGACTAGTGGAATTAACCTATTTTTTATACTTATTCTTACTTACTTTATTCTTATTACCCGCTATCAACGACCTTTCATTTAATTTTGTAAGGGAAAATTTGCCAATTGCAAGTTGCATCGGATAAGTGGCTCTTCAGAAACGTTCACTACAGAATGCTAAACATTCCAAATGGTACTCATTCGCAAATAACGTCAAATAAATAGATAATGAAGTCAGTAACTCCAAGAAAAAATATCTCAGATCAGCAAACAAAAATTACCAATAAGAAAGATTTTCAATTGAAACAAAAATAATACATGAATAATGATAAAACTACACAACTAACTGCGTTTTCAGCTGAAAAGTGCTTAGTCTGAAAATATCATATTCTGAGAAGTGACGATTGTAATTGTGAACTAGTCGGTCAACAAATGCGCTAAACCCATAATCTGTACGGTGGTACCTTTCAACAAACAGCTGTGATTGTCTTATTCCTCTAATAGGCACTAAAAACGGGACTGATCCAAGCAGCACTTCACAGTCAATCGCCCCATTCACTTCTCTGCCTTCTTTCTTCTAAATTCAAGGGTTTAAAGGCCGCAAAGAAGAGTTCTAGTATTAGATGACAGACCTTGATATAGGAAATGCAATTTATGTAAGAGGTATTTTGAAAACCTATTTTGCACCTTTTCAATTCTGTCGATGTGAAACTGGTATGATGGACTCCATATTGTACAACGATATTCTAGAACGCTACGAACCAATGAGTTATAGAGACACCCAATTGCTTTGGTATCAGTTACGTGTTTCGTATGTTGCTTTATAAACCCAGAAGATTAAAACCCTTGAGTACAATGTTATCAATATGTAGATTAAAAGTTAGATTTTCATCAAAAATAACACCTAGGTCCGTGAAAGAACTAACAACTTCAAGGTTTACATTATCTATGAAGTAGGTGGAGGGTATGCTATTAATACATTTGTGAAAACGGAGCACTTTACATTTCGAGATGTTAAGAGAGATATAATTAGTTCTGCACAATTTGACAAGCCTTTCCATATCAGACTGCAGAGGATTGGAAGTCTGAGGAGACTGGTGAGAAGAATTTTAAGTCGTCTGCATATAAAAGACAGTCGGAAAATTCGAAACAGGATATTATATAATTTATAAAGAGCAGAAAGAGAACTGGACCCACATGCGAACCCTGCGTTCCGATGTCACAAGAATCTCACTGGAGACCGAACCGCATATGTTGACTTGCTGGCGACGATTAAATAAATACGATTTGATTCACTCAAAATATTTTCCACAAAAACCAATTTGCTGTAATTTCCATAACAGAAGCTGATGGCAAACACTGTCAAAAGCCTTAGATATGTCAGCGTAAATAACATCGATCTGCTTGCCAGCCTCAACCGATATTACTGAGTAGTTTTGAAATATTGCAAGATGGTAGTTGTTGAACGACCACGATAAAAACTATGTTGCATACTCATAATATAGTGTTTTAAAGACTCAAATATATGATCGGTGATAATTGCCTCAAAAAGCTTTGGTATATGTGAAAGTAAAGAAATACCTCTATAGTTCTTCACATTACTTTTATCACCCGATTTGAAAATGGGCAGAAGGGTAGAAAACTTCCAAAATTCAGGAAAGGAACCCAGATTGATGGATCTCTGAAAAATTATACATAGAGGCTGAGACAATGATTCACAGCATCGTTGCAATAGAATACTAGAAATTTCATCAGGGCCAGCCTTCTTGAAAGGATCAAGTTCCTTCAATTTATTAAAGATTTCTGCCTCTGTAAGACAATATGTTGATAGCATCTTTCCTGAATAACTTATTGGATCAATTTTACTAAAGTCTAAATTATGGTGGTAAGTATAGCAAGACTGAAAGTGAGTAGCAAAAGCATTTGCGATATTATTTGATCCAATGATTTCTTGCTCGTCAAAATGGGCAGATTGGAGTTCCTTTTTAAGTTTCGTACAAATGACCAAAAGTCTTTAATGTTTTCTGGGATAAGTAGCTCAGTCTGTGTGACATATGTAAGATAACACATATCAATGCGAAGTCTAACCTCACGTCTTATGTCAGAATAGGCCAAATACTCAGCAAGTTTATTGGTCCTTTTATATCTTTTGTATAAGCAATTCTTTTGCCTAATAATTATAATTTGACGACGATCTTCTTGGGGATACAATTATTGATACTTAGAACTGTTCAACCATTCTGTTAATATCAGGCTCAGACAATAAAAATGACCAGTGGGACTGCTTATAAAAAATATCCAAATTGACGAAATTGGTAAACACTTACTTGATTTTGATTTTTTATCGGCGAAACATATTTAATTTTATACTTCACTTCAATTGCTGGATGGTAGGGTCAATCTGTACAAGAGGAAAATTTGAAGATGAAACGAAAACACTAACGAAGTCATCAGCAAATAGCAGATTTAAAATTCTGCCCATGTAATTGCAAAGAGAATTCATTTGTTGCCTCTCAAGAAAACTCATTGTCACAAAAAGAGTTTCAGAAACTTAAAAGGTTAGGAAGGTTAAAATCCCCAAGAATAAAACATGTGTGGTTATTGATTCTATTTCTCAGCGACTCACAGGTATTGCAGAAAGACTGATAACATTCCTGGTTAGAATTAGGTGGTAAATATACATATCCTAGTACCAAACTTGCATTGCCTGCCTTCATCAGAACCCAAACAGCGTCGAACTCGATATGAGCAGGAGTAACAATCATAGAAGCCTGAAAAAAGAAGGAACGGCAATCAATATGCCGCCGCCGCGTTGACACCCTAGTTCCTTATAACTTCTATCTGCTTGTAAAACTATATATTTATTTTTAAATATTTCATTGTTAGAAATATCCCCATTAAGCCATGTCTCGGTGAGAAATATTACGTCATAGTTGCAAGACATGACGCTAAGAGAAATTTCATGAATTTTGGTGCACAGACCCCTGACATTTTGGTAAAACATGACAAGACTACCATCCGCTGAAGATCTGTCATTAACACCAGTTACCATTTCTAATTGTGAGTTGGAACGTTGCGCAGTTGACAACAATTTTGCTGGCTTTTATTATCCGCGGAATCATTATTCATCTCCACACGTGGTGACGATATATATACAGGGTTATTCACGCAACGCGTTCATTAAAAGTTTTTGATGATGCAATTTAGATAAAAATTTCAAATTTTGGGATTAAGGTAAGGCCAAGGGGTACTTCTTTTTTGAAATATTTTCAACTTCCTGTCACTTCCGGTTTAACCGGAAGTTGGTATCAACTTGCTTATTTTAAATAGAAAACCTTGTATTTTATGATATTTTTGGATTCTACGGAGAATTTTAATGCTATTTTATGTAGCATGTCCTATACCTAGGTTCAAGCGTTCTTAAGATACTTCACCTTGAACCAAAAATGAGCCTTCGGGGTACCAAATTTCAAAATCTCATATTTTTGTAAGCTTTGAAGATATAATCTTCATATTTTGCAGACGATCGGTATATAATCTTAGGTTTTTATTTTTTTTATTGAATTTGTCCATTTTTATACAGGGTGTCCTAAGTTCAGGGGCAAACATTCACATTTTCAAAGCCGCTAAAGTACGTTTTTTTAAATGGGACACCCTATAACTTTATGCACTATCAAATGTAGAATTTAATTTTCTATCGAACTGTATGAAGGTTCCCTATACCTATTCGTAACCATTTTCGAAATAATCAGGTTCCTATTAAACTGTCATATGTATTTGCTAAATGCTTACACCTTCCCGTAGTAAGCCATGGAAAAAGCAATTGTTGTGCTTTTCTATTCAACATGACAGCTGATTTGAAACTTTTAAATTAAAATAAAATAACACTCAAAAGCTGATATTCTCAATTTATTTTATATTCGCGGAGAATGTTACAAAATATTGGAGAGAACGTGCCATGTTTTTAATGAAAAACATCCTCATTTATCGACAATGAACAAGAGAAAATTAAAGAGCATTGAAACGAAATTTTTTCGTTTTGGAAAAGTTAAAAGTTATAAAAAATGTAATAAATTGTTTACATTATTTTTAACCATATCTACTAAATTCGAGACTCTTCTAAACTTGTTTTAGTGAACTTAAAAATTATAGCAATCTAACAATCAACAATAAATAAATAAAATAATAAAATTGAATTATAACAAATGTTCTATATGTTGTCCGTTCATTTGAAGACACATTTCAATTCTTTTTTGTACAGTTGCTGTGGGCCGTTGAATTTGTCCGTTTTCTAATTCGGCAAAAGCTGTTCGTATCCTGTCCCGTAAATCTTGTTGGTTATTTACTGGGGAAGCATAGACTTTACCTTTGATAAATCCCCATAAATGAAAGCCTAGGAGTGTTAAATCGGGTGATCGCGGGGGTCTTCTCCAAGGGCCATTGGAACCAATACAGCGATCTTCAAAAATTCGAGATAATTGGAGATAAACTGCAGCGGAATTATGTGCTGGTGCCCCATCTAATTGATACCAATAATTTTGCAGCTCACCAATAGGAATTTCTTCTATAAATTCAGAAACCGTCCCTCGTAGAATTTCCAAATACTTATCACTATTTAAATTGTCGTCATAAATACAGTACCGCACCTGCTCATTTAGTACTATACCGAAAACATTGAAGCTAAACCTCTCTTGAGAACGCGTTTCGCGTAACGCGTGCGGATTTTTTGCTGGCCAGAAATATTCGTTTCTTCTATTTGTTATTACTTCTTTAGAAAATTTCGCTTCATCGGTCCAAAATATTTTTGAAAGGAATTGAGGGTCCTCTTGAATTTTCAAAAACATGAATTCGCAAAATTCTACTCGTCGGACGTCATCACCAGGTCTCAAGGCTTGCCCATTTGGAAGGAATAAGGGTGCATATGATGTTCGCTCAAGATTCTTTGTACAGATGAAGAAGAAATTCCCAAATCGTTTTCTGCAGACGGTATTGAACTTTGCGTGGAAATAAGCTAATGTGTTTATTACGTTATCCTCGGCATTTGTCACTGGTTTCGGAACCTTTTTTGTAACTTTAACCTTGCCAAAACGCAAAAAGTTCGTTTCAATCCTCTTGAATTTTAACTTGTTCATTGGCGGCAAATCAGGGTGGCGTCCATTAAACACAGGACACGTTCATTTTATAACATTCTCCATGAATATAAAATAGATTGAGAATATCAGCGTTTCAGTATTCCTCCATTTCGATTTAGAATATTTAGTTTATCACTGACAGCTTTCGGTAAATAACGCATACTAATCATCTGTCATATTGGATATTGGATCTCAATTGTTTTTCCATGGCTCACCATTGGAACATGTAAACATTTAAGCAAATACATACCATATTTTTATAAAACCCAATTATTTCGAAAATGGTTACGAATAGGTATAGAACCTTAATACAGTTCGATAGAAAATGAAATTCTACGTTTGATAGTGCATATAGTTATAGGGTGTCCCGTTTAAAAAAACGGGCTTTAGCGGCTTTGAAAATGTGAATGTTTGCCGCTGAATTTAGGACACCCTGTATAAAAATTGACAAATTCAATAAAAAAAATAGAAACCTAAGATTATTTACCAATCGTCTGCAAAATATGAAGATTATATCTTCAAAACTTACAAAAATATGAGATTTTAAAATTTGGTACCCCGAAGGCTCATTTTCGGTTCAAGGTCAAATATCTCAAGAACGCGCTGAACCTAGGTATAGGACATGCTACATAAAATAGCATTAAAATTCTCCGTAGAATCCAAAAATATCATAAAATACAGGGTGTTCCATTTAAAATAAGCAAGTTGATACCAACTTCCGGTTAAACTGGAAGTGACAGGAAGTTGAAAATATTTCAAAAAAGAAGTACCCCTTGACCTTACCTTAATCCCAAAATTTGAAATTTTTATCTAAATGACATCATCAAAAACTTTTAATGAACGGGTTGCGTGAGATAACCCTGTATATATATATATATATACAATATATATATATATATATATATATATATATATATATATGTATGTGTGATGTCGGCAATAGCCGTCACCCCTACTGCGTGGCATTTTTCCTTCTGTCAGATGAAGCCCTATGGCCGTTCTGAAAGGGTTAAATATTCCACATGGTATATTCAGGCATATTGTCAAATAGAAAAATAGATCCATCCAATAAACTTATTATATAGTTTAATTTAAAGGTCTGGTTATACCAATCCGGAGGTATTCGGAAAATCTGTCACATAAAATTTAGTATAAACAACCATTAAACAGAATAGAGCTTGACAGGCAGTTTATATATAGCGAAAACGTGGAGCCAAAGTTCCAAACTATGAATATTATTCCCATCAAAAAGATTCAAATAGCGGAGCTGTCGGTGAATAGGCTGACTGATGAGCGATTTTAAGCGGTTTTAGAGCATTTAGTATACAACCTGAGCCGATTTTATCTTCCAAAAGTATCGTTTATAGCGATTTCAGTAAAATATACTCAGGAATCTAATAAAAGCATTGCCCAGGAATTCGAATACCTGATGAAATTCGCAAATTTACTCTATAATTATTTAGTTTATAGTAACACTGAGACATACACAAAATTCGGCTAGTTATCTAGTTACTGATTTTATACGTTCTACTACCACTCCTCGTCCACTAACTCTACGAGTTGGTTTTTTCTGTCTTTACGCATCATATACTTCATAAAAGAAAGTTAATAGAGTCTATATTAATTGGGTTATACTATTGAAAGTGACATACGAGCCCAGTCCGGATAACTATGGGATGAAGGGGTTATTTAGAATTTACTACATGTGACATAACTTCAACAATTTTATGTATGTTTATTTGATAGGATGTGGTATTAACAATTAATTAACAATATCGCATATCTATATCACTAATAATAATGATTAGAAAAATATATTTTTGTTAGGCTTGGAGGATATTAATTAGGCGGACAACGCATGCACTCAGATAAAACTGCGTGAT
>JAUTXW010004779.1:0-86640 GCA_030620095.1 Kuschelorhynchus macadamiae
GTATGTTTATGTAACTTCCCTTCGCTTGGTACATGTGTTAAATGTCCCAAGTTTTTTTGGAGTATTATTATTGTCATTTTATATTGCTTGTATTTGTGTTTCTATAGTCTTGTGCCGTTTAATCTTCAAGTCAGTCCTTTCAGAAGATATTTAATTTTGTTCTATTTTTTTATTGTTGGTAAGGACTGTTATTTAGTTAATAGTAATTTAATTTATAATTATTATTAATATTTATATCTAAGCCCATAATGAATGTGAGTTTTTTGCCAATTTAATTCATGAAATTTTGATTTGATTTGTATGAATATGAATGATGATGCACTGATAAACATTCAACAGACCAACTGTAAAGTAAATTTAAAAAATAATTTTTGTAGGCTTTGGTGAAATGAAATATATCTAATGCTCATAGATTATCTCACCTATCAAGCCTAATTCCCAAAGCTCTATATCCCAATTCATGCAATGCCAATGCAGTGGCACAAAAATTTATAAGCCCACTCTTTTTAACATCATAAGTATCAACTAATGCCATGAAACTATTTGGTAGAGCAATCGCAAAAGATACAAATGCTGCAAGCTCACCATCACTAACTTCTGATAATAATATATTAAATACTGAGACAAGCTTCGTCCTAAAATTTACTGCCATCTCCAAGAGATCTTTAGATTGCTTTCCATCAACTGAAGTTAATTCTTTACATGTAATTTCATCCAACTTACTAAATGAAGTTATGTATGAATGAGCATGAGTCCCTTTAACAGGAATGTCAAATAACTTTCCTGCTAAAACATTACTAGTACCATCAAATCCCCCCTATGTATGAGTACTTTGATGCTGACAAACCTCCATCTGGACCCTGAGCCCTTCTAAGTCCAAATTCAAACAGTTTAAGTTTACCAGCAGCCATTCTGTAACGAGCTGCATTAGTAGCCATAAGACTGGCATAATTTACCAGGGTTAGCAGTGTTGTCTCTAAAAGTTGGGCTACTATGAGTGGTCCTTCTACTCTCAAAAGGGGAATTCTGGGAAACACAACAGTACCTTCCTTTACAGCATATAACTTTATATCATTTGCAGTTATATGGCTTAAGTACTGGTAAAACTCTTCTTCAATGTAAGGAGGCAGGATATGTTTAATATAGTCTATGTCACTCTCAGAATAACTAAATTTCTCTAGAAACTTTAAACATTCTTCCAAGCCTGCAAATATTGTGAATTCTCCATTAAAAGGGTTCTTACGAAAAAATAAATCAAAGACAGCTTTAGCCTCATTCTTTCCTGACTTCCAATAAGCATAAGCCATAGTTATTTGATACAAATCAGTTAGCAAAGGTTGTACAATTCCGTTTTGCCCCATTTTTTTCTCAGAGATGTGATTTTGCAGTGAGTCATTTTCCTGGTTTGACATGATTTCAATTTTGATGGCGTGATTAGAGAATAAATTAAGGTCGCTATAAATATCCTTGATCCTGGTGATAGATATGAATAAACTAAACAGCAACCAGTCAGGCAATATTAACATTTTATATTTAAAAATACTTAATAGAAATAATAGATTTTTTGGATTTGACATTTACATACCATCTAAAACGTCACGCAAGTAAGGGTGAAAGCTGAGATCGATCTGTATAGGTTTTCGATATTTGGGATCACTTGCGTAGCCAAAAAAAATTGTCTGGGAAAAGAAACCAGAGACAAGACCTTAAATCCACGCCTCTTCCACCAAGCACAACACATATTGTTGAATGTGCTTCCTATTGGTTTGACGCTTATTTCTGCGGAGTATAAACAAGTTTTCTTAAATGTTTAACATGGGGTTCCTGGCTCGGTGGCAGGAATCTCGACTTTGGATGCGGCACATTTGTGTTCGATTGCCCGTTCAGGCGGAGGACGGTTATTAAAATTGCGGGTTAGATTAGTATTGGTTAAGTTCGCGCGAATCGATTTCCGAGTCTATATTAAAACTAGGATTTTTTTCAACAAAACCTATTCTGATATGTGCATCTATTAGATTAGCCCATTATGGCCGGTAAAACTGTTATTAAAACCGTAAACTATCATTAAAGGCATAAAAACCACGCCTCCAGTCATCGAAAATTACATTTGAAATACGAGCGCGCTCTAAAGAAGTGTGATTGGTGGAAGACCCGTCTTGTGGGACAGAAGTATTAACGTAACCAGAATAAGGAGGCACGACCAATTTACAGTAACATCTCGTTACACAGTTTTTCGGTTAGTTCAGGTTAGGGCTTTTTTGATATGATATAAAAAAGTGTACCTGCAATAAAATAATACTTTAATAAAATTTTCAGAAGTAACACTCTCTATCTCTGTTGCCGGTGTCACAGCCAATTATTATGTAATCTAATACCAGAAAAACACCTTTAATCTATCCTGATAATTCAAAATTATGATTCGTTTGATGAGGCAACATTGCGGGAATTAATGAAGTTATGTAAGCAAGGAAGAAGGATATCATAATCTTTTGTGTGTATCAGAGTTTTTTAATAGCGTTATTCGATTTCGGTGTCGGTATTATATATTTACAGAATATTACTATGTCCACTATTAATATAGTTTACGTTGATATTTTCGTATTTCAATAATTAATTATGTAAATAAATATCGACTTTATTTAACTTCACAAACGCACAAATGCATACATATATATATATATATATATATATATATATATATATATATATATATATATATATATATATATATATATATATATATATATATATATATATATATATATATATATATATAAAAATGTATATATGGGGGTATTGGGTATAGATTTTTTTCGGTGAAATGAAACTACGCTATCTTCTTGACGTTTCGTCCGTCCTAGCAGGTTTTTTGAAAAGTTTGTTTAATTATTTTTCGTGGCAACCTACAAGTATTTAAAAATGTAATATTTAAAATACACAGATTTTCAAAATATTTGGTGATACATGTACAATAATATATTCTTAGTCAGAGATTAAAATTTAGCTTTATACAAGTAAAAATAAACGCAAAAAACAAAAGACAAACAGGAAAAATTAGTACATAGCTTGAAATTGTTATTACATTATGCAAGTATTTTTATGTGTATACTTGTATGCTGTCTTGATGACTAATTTTTTGAATTACCATACTCCTAAAAAATACGTTTTTGTTTGTTCCTTTTTTATTAATTTAATCTATAAGTAGAATCAGTAATTCAAGATAACGGTAAGGAATGTATTGGGAAATTAATAAAATATTTGTAATACCATGCCTGTATACATTTTGTTATTTTGCATGGATTAAATTATAATAACTGACTAATAATTTGACTTAAATTTTTAACATCTTGTTTGTCATTTACAGCATATTTTTCTCTTTTTATAGGAATAATTTCCTTGATAACGGGTTTTTGATACCTTTGATCTGTGTCTAATATTTTTGTATTGGCATAATCAAATTCATGTTTGGCTGTTTGCTCGTGTTTGTGTAAGGCTGCTGTTGACGCATTTTTTCGTGTACTTGTGTCCTTTAACCTATTTTCCAAAAGTTGCGTTGTCATGCCTATATATTTCATTAGATTACCAATTTTTTATTTATGGACTTTACTTTAAATGAGTGGAAAAGACCCTAATAAATTTTGTGCTTTGTGACATTATCTATTATATTATGTTGTGCTAAAATGTATTTTATTTTTTCTGACAATTAGTTGTGTGAGGCCTTGCAACATATTTTTTTGGTGTATTGTCCTGTATTAAAAGGTTGTTTTGTTATTTTATTATAGTACTTATGAGTCGTCTGTTTAATTATTTTTTTAATAAATTTTTCCGGAAAATGATTGGATTTTAAAGTGTCATTAACTTTTGGAAGCATTTCAGGACGATATTCAGGTGATGTTAATGATATGGCACGTTATGTTAAAATCCAATCCAAGGACTCTTTCTTCTAAAAACTCAGTGACTATTTGCGCAACTGTGGAAGAAATTGGTGAGCCCATAGCACAGCCGTCCGACTGCTAGTAATGCTAGACTATATTGGAAATGATCCTTTAAAGACACTATATTTAACACATATGGAAATTCGTTGTAATTTAAAGTTGTAAATTTTTCTAGTTGATTCATTTTTCTGTTATTGCTTTAGTTATGAGTTCGTTAGGTATATTCGTATATAAAGAAGTTATTTCTAAAGATACAGACCTAATTCATCGTGGTAGTTTTATTGAGTCTATAAATTGCGAGTCCTTTATATAATAACTGTTTTTCCGTATGATATTGGATAAACAATTTGATAAATGTTTTGAAAGGTTGTAAAAAGGCGGTTGAACCCAGGTTACTATTGGTCTTAGTGGTATATTTGCCTTATGTAATTAGGCAGTTGGTATATTTTAGGTGCAACTGCATTGTGAATAGTTTGATTTTTAGCTTGAATATCCGTTATTAAGTTTTTGCTTGTAAGCTTTTTTATAAACGTATTATTTTTATTTTGAAAAACATTAGTTGGATCAGTTTTCAATTTTTTTATTTGTATTTGTGTCATTAAGGAGTTGATTCATTTTTATATCATAATCAGTGGTGTTATAACTGTTTTGCTGCTTTTATCTGCTTTTAAGAATGGTGATTTGAAGATTATCTTTAATAAATTGTTTAGTTTTTATTTATTTGTTTTTGAAATTTATTAGATTTGGTTTGGTATATATATATATATATATATATATATATATATATATATATATATATATATATATATACATTATAAACACTGTAAAGGGCGCAACTGACGAAGTTAAGTGGAGGAATGGCCACCTTATGGTACTAGAGTTTAAAAACAACAACAGAAAAAGAGAAAAATAAATAGTTGTAAGTAACAATTAAATATAATTTGAACAACATGCCCAATTTGTTACAGATACTATATTGTAGTTTATTGAGTTTCTAACAAATAGTTTTTATATTTTGAGCTCAAGTCATCTTGCACACTTTAAGTAGATAGGCAACTTGTTATATAGAAGATAAACGGCCTTTCATCTGCTTTCAATTAACTGTAGTAGTGTAAAATTGTAGCGATAATTATTGTCGCGACGGAGCCAACCCAATTCTTTAATCTTAGCAGAAATATAATAAAATTTTATTAAAGGATTAAACGACTTACCTGAAGGAAGTTCAATCCTAATTATGCGAACATTTGGTTTCCAATATATAACACACTGTAGTATATTCACGTCAGTGATTATGTCCACAACGTTTAAAGAATTTTATTTTTCTCCCGAATACCTATGTCCTACGTATCCTAGTCTCTGCCGACCCCGCGCTGCCTCATTATTAATGTTGTGTTTCGAACGTTATAAAAATTTTGGGTTCTAGGAATTATATATAACATGAGGAGGGCGGGAAGTTATATATTGGAAACCAAATGTTCACATAATTAGGATTGAACTTCCTTCAGGTAAGTCGTTTAATCCTTTAATTATATTTCACATTTGGTTTCCAATATATAACACACTGTAGATTTTTAAAGTAAATAACGGTCGAAATAGTGTTTGCAAAGTAATAATACTGTATATTAAAAATAAAACAGAAAAATACACTTAACCAAGAGAAACTAACAAAAGAACTACTAAATTACAAAATTTAAAAAAAAAATAACCCTTTTTTTTTTTTTTTGTAGATATATAATATATTATATTATTTTATATTATTATTATACTTAAGTTAAGATTAAATAATTTATGAATTAAAATGTAACTGATTTCCATTAAAAATATTATTAAAAATAACTAATCGGATAAAGGTGTAGTTCGCATATTGAGAACAGCCTCCGTAAAGTTTAATTTTGGGACCACCGATCTATTATAGAATTTATTAAACACATGTGACTTTGGAGTCCACCCTGCAGCTTCTCTAATAGTGTCTATATTGACGCCCCCGCGGGCTGCTGCCGATGTCATTGCATGGCGTGTTGAATGGCTCGTGAATACGTCAGTATCAATGCCCACTTTTTTTTAAAACAGATTTGATCCACCTGCTTATCGTTTGCGACGAAGCTGGGTGATGTGGTTTTTTAAAAGTTAAAAATAGTTGTTCATTATTTTCCGTTCTAAAGGGTTTTGTCACTTCAATATAGTGTATTAAAGTTGAAGCTATGCAGAGTTCCGGTCTTTCGGTAAAAAATCTGAATGACAGAAAAGGTTGGTTTCTGTTAGGGTGAGATGTTTTTAAAATTTCAAAAATAGCTATCTCTATTCTTTCGGTTTCGTAAATCTTTATGTCGTTTATGCTTATTTTCGTTAAGGTTTGAATTCTGTGAGCAGAAGTGAGCGCAAGGAGAGCTGCTGACTTTAAGGTTAAATCTGCTAGAGATAAAGTGTTTGTATGTTGATTTTCTAAATATGCTAACACAGGGGTAGGATCCCAGGTATATTTGTACTTGGGAAACACTGGTTTTGTTCTGTACACTCCCTTTAGAAACCTTTGAATTAATAAATTATCTTCAGTGGAAAGAGAAAATAGGAGAGCTATAGCTGAGCGATGGGTATTTAAAGTCGAATAAGAAGCATTGTTCTCAAATTCAGATTGCAAAAATTCCATGAGATTTTTTATAGACGGTTGAAGTTGTGATAAGTTTCTATCGTTACACCATTTCCACCATTTTACGAAGGTCGAGCTGTATTGTTTTTGCGTGTTTGTACTGAGAGATGCCAGGAGCGTTGGTATTGAAGAATCTGGTGCCCTTCTTAATTGGAAAGCCTGCCGCAAAGCTTCCCTACAGCCAGGGTAAGGGTTGGGTGCAATGGATGAGGATCCCTAAAAGGAGATAATAACGTGTTTTAGAAGGTTTTAGAAAAATTATTTCTGAAAGTACTAATCTCTTAAAAAGTGGGTACCACGCCTGTGAGGGCCAGTGTGGAACCACTAGTAACCCTGTTGATTTCTCCAAAATTATTTTATTTAACACTCGGGGTATTAACGCAAAAGGTGGAAAAGCGTAAAAGAAAAAACTTTTCTACGATATCGTGAATGCATCTATTGCAAAGCAGTCTGGGTCTCTATGCCATGAAACATACTTTGCGCATTTGGCATTTATTTTAGATGCAAAAAGGTCTATTTGAGGTGGGCCGAAAGTGTTAATAATTTGATTAAAAGCAGTTGAATTTAACTCAAACTCGGTTTCTATAGCCATAGAACGAGATTCCCTATCGGCCTCAACGTTATCGTGCGTATTGATATAAGAAGCGAATAACATGATGTTACGGTTTTCGCACCAATCCCAAATTTTATAAGTAATTGAATTTAAATGCTTATATTTAACTCCTCCCATGCGATTTAAGTTTGAAATAGCTGTAGTGTTGTCTAAGCGAAGCAATATTCGGCAATTACACTTATCATTAGCAAAAGATTTTAAGCCATAGTACGCAGCTCGAAGTTCTAAAACATTTATGTGTTCTCTAGATTTCGATTCGGACCAAAAACCATGCGTTTTTCCCCCTCTGCAAATGCCCCCCACCCTGTTGGGGAAGCATCAGTGAATATTTCCATGACGAAATTTGTTTGTTTAAAAAACAATTTTGGGTTGCTTTTTAATATTTTAATCCACCAATTAATGTGGAAGTCCAAGGAAGTAGGAATGGTCATAACTTTACTGTAGCTACCCCCTCTTTTCAAAGCAAGATATTTGTGTCTCTCGAATCTTTTCGTATGTAAATAGCCGTATGGCACGGCCGGACAGATGGAAATTAACGTGCCGATAAGCTGGGCAAATTCTCGAATGCGACAGTGACTTTTGTTACGAATTCTTAATAATAACTTTAAAATTTTAGTAATTTTGTCCGTTGGTAGCGATAGAGACATATTAATGGAATTAAAGATAAACCCCAAATATTTGCACTCATGAGAGGGGGTAGTTTGACTTTTCTCAAAATTAATGATGAATCCCAAATTTTGTAATAATTGTTTTGTTATATTAACATTTTTTAGACATTCATCATATGATTTACCTATGATTAAAATGTCGTCAAGATATGTAACAGTCAAAATACCCTGAAGTCTTAAATGGGTGACAATAGGTTTTAAAATTTTTGTAAATATATATGGGGCTATATTTAGGCCAAAACAGAGACATGAGAATTCATATGTAATGGAATTAAACCGAAATCTTAAAAACTTTCTATGGTTTTTGCTAATCGGGATTAAAAAATAAGCGTCTTTAAGATCTAAAGAGGCCATAAGGCAGTTTTTAAAAACTAATTGTTGTGCCATTCGGTAATCCTCTAACTTAAAATGAGGTGGTTTTATGTATTCATTAAGCTTTTTGAGATTTAAAATGAATCTAGCTGTTCCGTCGGCCTTGCGACGAAGAAAATAAGGGGATAAAAATTCTCCTTTTTCCTTTTTGCATATGCTTACTACACTTTTGTCCCTTAAGTCGTTAATAACCTTTTGCATTGTACTTTTTTCCCTTGGAGAAAATAACTTATGCATTTTGAATTTCCTCACCTTTGGTGTGGAAATAAAAGGTATCTTAAAACCCCTAAGTTCGTTAGTGATTTTGGCCCATTCATGAATGAAATGTTTTAGTCTACCTGCTATGTGACGTACCTCTACGACTTCTGGAATGGTCTTCGATGTCGACGGTCCCGGTCTGATGTCGGGGTCCGCTTCTTCCAATGAACCTTGGAAGTTGTAGGGGTGTCTTTCTTCCTCTGCTTGAATGTCGGGCGCTTGAAGTTTAAAGACATAGATGGACTTTTCTCAGGGACTTTTATTTCCTTACTAGATTTTTCAATGTCTTTAGCCGCACAGCATTTTTCTTGGAAAGTATTTCCAAATAGGAATGTATCTGGTGGGCAATCTTGGGCCACTTTTTTTGCCGAAGGTGAAAGTTTTGACGATAATAAAAATCGTCTGTGGACAATGATGCTATGAAAAGCTTCCGCGATTAATTTTGCAACATCCGCAAGCTGTTTTGTTTCTTCGCTTCGGTCCGGAAGATCAATTGTTTGACCTAAAAACTGACCGAGGCCCGTCAACCCTTTGCCTAAATGAGTTTGAAGTTTGGATAGGTAAGCGTCCGTAGTTTTTTGTTCACTAGATAGCAAGGCTAGGACCTCAGGATTTACTTGTGGTGCTTGCAAGGCATTGGCGTTGGATGGAATTAAAAACTTTTGATGAAGCTCTTTTAAAGTGTCCTTATCTATACCTTTTACAATATATGAAGACCATCGGGCCCAAAGTTGTTCATTTAAAGGAGGGCCAGTCCGGATTGAGCCCCAAAAGATCGTTTAGATTATCGGAGGGTTCCAAAGGAGGTTCAGTTGAAATAGGTTCCACCTCTACGTCAGACGCTGAACTTAATTCTGTGCTTGAGGAATACTCGGATTCACCTGAAAGTGTGTAAAAAACGATACTTAATAAATAGAACAATAATAATTGTTATTATAAAAGATGTTCTATTTTTTGGGACACCGGGTGTAAAGTTTTATCCTACAACGTCAAACGTTGTGAATGGCCTTATAAGCAAAACATCCCAAAATGTGGCAATGTTTATATTAGCTCAGCGATAAGGAATTTGCAGCCGTAAATACAATGCAGGTGGCCCCGCCGACCCATCGATAAACAACTCGGTGGCGTACCGGGGCGAGATCAAAAATACGAAGAGTTCTGTGCCACATAAAGTCGCAGTACGAACTCTTTCTTATGTAACCCACATAAAGTAGAGTTACTGCGTATTTTTTGTATGTATATATAATTTAAGACACTGTGAAAAGACAAAAGACAAATCAATGCAACAAATTAGGTACTTACTTTCCGATGAACTGGAAGATATTTCAGGCATTAACTTGAAAAACTTTTTAAGATCACTTCTCCCTTTTGTTTTCTTTGATCGTTTGTGACGCGATTCTCGCTTTCTTTTCGAGTTTCCCATATTTATCGCACTGACCACAGAAACGCTGCGAACACTATCACACAACAAAGAATAATGAGGCAGCGCGGGGTCGGCAGAGACTAGGATACGTAGGACATAGGTATTCGGGGAGAAAAATAAAATTCTTTAAACGTTGTGGACATAATCACTGACGTGAATATACTACAGTGTGTTATATATTGGAAACCAAATGTGAAATATAATTAAGTTATATACAAATCTACAACTGTTTTGCACATATTGAACCCGCTTCTTATCTGCTACACGCAGTACACTGTAAAACAATATTAATGTATTGACATAATGAGTGATTCACATAACTTTTTACTAGTTTTGTAGTTCAATATATGTCTATTAGCGTCATAGATATATAATCAAGAAGAGATATATCTATTTACATTTTATAAGCATCAGACATCAAATTTGGTACTCTACGTGTATTCCTGATCTATTTAGCTTCATAATCCAACATGATTTTCTCTGAAACAGTGTTGTCAGTATTATAGATAATTGTAAAGAACCTTTTCATATTTAAGTCTTTACTCACGAAACACTTTTGCACTTGTAGCTGGATTTCCGCGAAATATTTTCTGTTTGCTGTTACGCAAATTATATCATTAAATTAAAAAAAAATTGTCCATAGTAATAATTACTCCTAATTTATTTTCAACTCGTGTTGTAAAAATGTAGGCCAACAGTAGCAAGGCCGCGCGCAAGTTTGTTCATCATGTTAAAATTGTTCGCCAGTGTCAAGTTTGTGGAAAACTAGATACTTTTAAGCCGGAGGCATATTCAGTAACAGCAGACGCGCTAGATGATCGGCTCGCGTTCGGCTCTGATTGGCTACACTATCTAGGCGTCCAGTAACAGCTGACGCTCTAGAGCTAGCACGTCTGCTATTACTAAACTCTAACCGTGCACGCAAGAGGACCGCATTTTTTTAAATTTGGTGTACACGTTACGCTTAAATACTATTAAACACCTAATATTTTTTTCTTTTGATATGCTTTTTTTTCGTGCCTACAATTGGGGTTTGCCTGTACCGATTTATTTAAAATTTAAAGCACAAACAGGCTGGATCGATGACTTTGGGTGTTGGGTTTAGTTTTAGTTGTAATAATTTTAAGGGGTTTTTAAGTTCATTTTTATGCGAGTTTTTGAACGTTATTGTTACATAAGGTCAATCAGGCAGAAATGGGTCTGCAGAGGTAGATTTACTACCTGGAATATATTTTTTTATAGTGATAATTAATTCTACTGAGCTATTTATATTTCCTGTTTTTTTCTTTGCTTTTGCAACATTAGTTCTTGTTTTCCTGTAGCATTTATAAATTATTTTACACGTTTCGTTTTTATTTATTACCGGCATTCAACCATGTTTTTACAACACTTCATGTCTCTTTCTTTAAGTTTTCTAGCTCGCTTATCCACTTTTGCTGAAACAAATAGGTATTCTACATAAACTGTACAGGGTGCTCCAAAATCTAGAGGATAACATTGACTTTCAAAAACCGTAAGAAATGCAAAGTTGTTTGAATTAGATCAAACCTGCGAAATTCAACGCTGAATTAATATGTCGTTAATTCCGACAGGGACGTCGGAAGTAGTCCTTCATTTCGAAAAAGAAGAAATTAACAAACTAAAATAATTTGGTCGATATATTTTGTTGTAAGAACTTTTATTAAAAATAAGTACTATGAAATACTTGGGTATTTTATTATTAACAACAATACATACCTAACAAGAAAACAACAAAAACCGCGTGAAATTCCGAACTGTTTTAATAATTTTACTCGTGTTTAATAAATTTGTAAGAATAAATATATTTGTTGGTGGATATTAAACATATCAAATTTTAAGTCTTTTAATCAAATAAAAGGTCTGAAAACGGCAAATTACAAAGTTTAAAGAATAATAAATCAGATATTTTAATTGTGAAACTCAATATCGATACCCGGATTTCGGTGTTCATTTCGTCGATCTCTTGAGAATGTGGTTTTACCTGCTGACGCATATGCGCAAAAAAATAGTTCATACTCATGCCAAAGTCAAAATACAAAAACATGAATTTTAGTTGAATCTTCTGCCATGCTTTTTTTGATAAAATCAATTGAACATAAGTAGCATTTTGAAAAAATTACAAACATTCTGTTGTGCCATGCAGTTTGTGTTGTCCTCTTAAACTGGTATAAGACAGATATAGGCAGCTATACGTATGATTTTGCGGAAACTTAGAACAACTCCCTTCTTCTATGAATCACGCCACCTTCATTTTCATACAAAATTCCCGAGAGATTGGCTCTACTAAAACAAGTATTTAAGTGAAATTTTAGACTGGTTTTTATACATTTTCTTTCTTTTATGTAAATTAATGCATATTGTGTTGGTCATGTTGAAAATCTATTTGTAAGTTAATTTCTTTTAGGGTCGCACCCGACGACATAATGAATATTTTCGTTTTTTGAATACACATAAAGGGGGTGCTACCCCCTCCCTAACAAAACTGGCGGGCGAAGCACCCAACTGACCCATTTTTCCAACGTGCCTGACTTCCCAAGATATCCGTGAAAAAAAGACAATAGTCATTTTCCTTTTAATTTAATTTAATTTTCTTAAAGTCTACCTGAATCTATTATTCCATTTTAACAACCGTTGACCTCAATGATGTAATGGACATGCACTTACACATATAGTGTATCTGAAATTCTTCTTTGTGAATTTGGCATACGCTTGTTACAATAAACTGAGAAATTCAGACTCATATTTTAAAAAATTAAGTTGATGATGAGACCTCGAGGACGAAATGTCATATTTTAAATCCTAATACGTTATCTTGTAAAAGAGGAAAAGTGACTTTAAAGATTTAAAATTCATTTTGTAATGCACCTTGAGAAGGATAGAAAGAAAATGCTGATTTCGTTTTTTTTGCGGATATCTTCGGAAGTCAGAATTTTCGTATTTTATCAACGGAAAATTATTTATTCGACATCAAACTTTACCATAATTTAACCAAACTCGTATCTCTTTACGGTTTTATAGATAATATTAGTTCTATTCCACTTAATTTGCAACACCCTGTATACTATATAAAAACTAATTTAAACATAAATTGTAATCTAATCTAAGAATAAAGCGACCTGATAAATATAAAAGCCGGATGTCTTATGTGTATGTACTATTTCAAACCTTTTCTTTCAAGTGCGAATAATTAGGATAACGAACTAAAGAATTATTAAATTATTAAGAAAAGCCTGTTTATTATTTGGTTTACTCTGTATGTAATCAACATACATTTATTAATTTGCCATAAAAATGAATATTTGAAAATCAATCAAAATTGAAATTTAAATGGAGCATATTGTTAATTTTATTTTTTTCTCTACCCTGTATATTATCAACATGAAAATAGTCGATCATCTTCAAAAATAAGTACCAAGTTGTATTAAAAATTATTATATTTTATTCGGAGCAGCCTATAATTTTGGGATACCCAGATAAATTTTAAAATACTATACTGAATAATAATTTAATATCAAAATCATGTAAATTGAAAGCAAATATCTGGAAGTAATTCAGAGTAATTGTAATTTTGAATGGAGTAACCTATTATAGCTGTATTAAGCCACCCTCTGCACCATGTACAAACTACAAACATAAAACTGCAAATTATTGCATCCAATACACAGTACACGGCTAAGATATACAAAAAAGGTATACATAACTAACATGCCTGCCGTTCCAACCAGCAGTATCCTTGGTTGCTTGTTGCTTGACTCTAAACGGTATGTACCTTAGATTAGGAACTCTTTCCTTGTCTAAGGTATGTACCTACTGCTTAAAATCCGAGCGTAGCCGAAGCGATGTTAAGTTTTCTAGCACGTCTGCTGTTACTAAATATGCAACCCGGAGTTGTCCTTTCACAGGTAGGTTAGGTTAAGATTAGAGCGTCACCCTTTCAGTAGCGTAACATTTAGCATCTTTGAAATGAAATGAAATGCAAATAATGATGAGAAATTATTATTCTTCACAAGTTGTTTGTTATACTATTATAAGCCTTTTTGCAGCAGTGTCGAAAAATATCCTGTTTGAAGGAAAATATACTATAAGGATACTGCATATACTGCTTTAACATCCGTGGTGTATCTATAAATAAACAATTTAACTTTAAATACTAATACAATAGATTGTCTTTAATATTACATAGCTACATAATAAATATGAAAACCTTGACAAAGGGTTAAAAGATTATTCCATTTACTCTCTGCATAAAAAAGCAATAATTCACTCTTATTGGGATTAATTTTCAAGTAGAAAATTTGACAACATTTAACATGTCAAGATTCAGGAGTTCAGCGACCTGCTATGGAAAGACAGAATTAAATCTGAACAGCAACTGTATGTCATCAGCATAAGCTTGAATATAAGAAAAAGAATCATTTGAGAACATATCTGCTGTATGAATAATGTACAACAGAGGTCGAACAGTAGACCCCTATGGTACTCCAGAGATAACACTTTTTGGTTTAGAAATGTTCACATTTAACCTGACAAACTGTCGACATGACCTATCACCAAAACCATAAAAAGTTAATTTGGCACACACTAAATAGTGATCTATGACATCAAACGCCTTCGAGTAGTCCAGCAAAACTAACATAGCAGCCATCTTCTTAAGAATTTTTACAATGTTGTCGGTGACATTCAAAAGAGCTGTGGTTGTACATCGATGGGTTGTACTATGATTCCCCGAAAGTCAGACTAGTACATTGGAAAAAAATTATTTAAATTCAAATACTCTGTTACCTGGACATGTATTACTTTTTCCAAAATTTAAGAAATAACAGTAAGCAAACTGACTGGCTTCAAATCTGAAAACGTAGGATTTTGGCAAAGGACAAACAATAGAATCTTTCCACTGGCTTGGAAAGTATTCACTTTCAAGGCAACAATTTCTGTGGTGTGTAATGTGCATGTAAGTAACAGCATGCAAACTTTGTTTTACCATTTGTAATGTAATGCCATCAATTCCAGCTGAATTTGATTTCATATTCTTAGATATACATAAATATCAGTTGGCAAAACCAACCTAAAAGAAAAATTAATTTGATTATTCTTCTTACTACTACTATAATACAAAACCTTGCTATCACAATGGTTGGTTTTTTGAAAAACACTGCATTTATTTTCTCTGAATTTGCCAATGCTGAAGGAATATCTGAGGGTTTAATTGTTGACATATACCAACGAATTAAGTTTCCCCAAAGTTTCTTAAGATTCCTTGGGAAATTTTTTGTTTTTCTAAATATTTTAAGATTTTTTCTTATGTATGAATATTTTGGTAAGATTTCTGAGTCTTTTATATACCCTTGAATATTTTCGCCGGTGCTTTTCAATTTTGCCCTTGTTTATAGATATACACAAGGATTTAGCCCTACATCTAGCCTTATCCCTCTCCTGCATCAAAGCCTTAATTGCAAAATTGAGCCATAGAGAATATTATAGTTTACAATTATATACATTGTTGTTTAGATTATATTATAGAACAAAGTTTGATAGACATAAAGCAGAAAGGCGTGACTCAGATAACAGAGGAGACAGGTGTTACTTCTGCATTTTCATTACCATTAGTACAATTGATGACGTCATTGAAAATACCGGAGTATAAATAAAGTTCGTTTACTTCCTGGTAGGAGCTAAGTAAGTATCTCTATGGGTATAGCGTTTGCCTTGCACTGTGTTGAGCTTGGGGTGCCATGACCTCCGTTGGGTAACGCTTGTTGGGTAATGCGCGTAGGTAAATTTCTATAACTAATTTACAAATTTTTTGGTTCAAATTCAAACACTGACGAAAGTGCCTTACTTTCTGAAAGCTTGGCGTAAAGTCTTTGAAGGGACCTGCAGTTTAGTTTATGTTTAATATTGTTCTAAGAGTTTATGTTCACTTCACTGATTTTTTTCACTAAATCAATTAATTCACTTCGCAGTTTTTTGCCCAAAGTTTGTTCAACTGAGTAAGAGTTTATATTTAATGTCTTAGCAACAATCGCCTTGCGCTAATTACACTGTTTACAAAATCTATGTCCTGAGAACAACAATACAACTTTTATGACAAGTTTCACAAAACAATTAAAAAATAAAACCTTTTCTTTAAAATTTTAACATTTGTCCTATGGATCTTTTTGTATTTTTAATTTTGTTATTGTTTTTTGATGGGAAATATTATTCCTTTTTTCATCAACGTTATAAATTATAACTTCCTTTCAGGAGGTTATCAAGTAATTCTTTTGATTTTTTAAAACGAACACTTCCGAACTAACCACTACGTCGGGTAGCGATCAGCTATTTATATTTCCGACAGAAATTTCACTTTTTTACCAAAGCTTACTCGAAAATGTTATCAAAAGAATTTTACAATAGGCAAAAATACAACAGTTGTTAACAAACATGGTTAAAAGAAAAAAATTTGAAGTTAGCAACAATTAAAATTTTGTTATAAACAATTTAGCAACAATAATAATAAATACTTCTTATTCCACTACGCCGTTCCTCGCGTCTCGAAAATATTAGTCACTATATTTCTACTGTATGGTAGTTCTAAAATACCACTACAACATGCATATTAAGTATCATGCACTAAGTGAATAATAAATAAATTTAAATATTCAATTGTTTATAATAAGGCACTTACCCCAGACAAGCCTCTCGTATTAAGAAAGCTCGTAAGTTTCAGTACCTTCCGGGCCAAAAGATTGATAGTGATAATTAAAAAGCATAATTTTGGAAGCTACATCTTAAAAACTATCCTAACCTATACATGTCCTAATTAGGAAATTACTCAGTACATGCACTTTACTACTACAAGTCTTATCTGATAAATTTAGGAACCATCCAATCAAGGAGAGAACCTTTATTAGTCATAGTTTCGATATGTCACAATTAAAAAAGCCCGACTCAGAAAACTTACTTAAACTTGTTAGAATTGTTAATAACAAATACTAATTAATATATGGGTCAATGCAAAATATTAAGTACACTAGATAGCAATAAATGAAAAGTTGTCAAGTTAAATTGATGTATATATAGCTTGCAGTAATTAAACAAATGTTCAAACTAAATTGAAAGACAAAATTCGTTTAAGTTTCTATTGACACTTTAAAAATAGCAAGAGTTATTTATTTAAAAGCAAAATATTATTAAGCAAATTAATAAATAAAAGGGTCGCGAAGTTGGAGAGACTTTATCAGATAACACTAATATTGCCTTCATGGTGTTGTGATCAGTAAGTCATTTAAAAAATATATCAAACTTAATTTACATTAAAATATCAGTCAGTTACAAAAATGTTTAAATGTTCAAATAAGGTATTAAATGTGTTCTTAATGATTTGATAAAAAATTATTAGCTTTAATTATTATAAGTTCACTTTTTAAAACATATAAAAAAATTAAAGTCAACACTGCTGAAGGCTAAGAATTGGAAACTCAGACATTTTCAAACAATTCAAGGGACTTAAATACACTACCGGATTGATTTAAATAAAATAATAAACACAAATTTCGCCAATCAAAATAATAATTAAGCAGAAAGAGTAAACTAATAGCCTCGATTGGGGCTGCAAAGAGTCAGACTTAGGCAGCTTACCGCTGTCATTTTCCACACGGTAATCTTAAGTACCACACAATCTTCTGATCTTCCGATTACCCCAGCAAGCTGTGCGCATACACGATTATTATGACGTACGAGTCTTTGAAAATTTCAGATAGAAGCTCCGGCGTACTCGTTACTATACGCGTTGACTTTACGACTGACTTGAACTTACTCAATTCTGGCCAAAAAGCGCGCTGGTTTTGTTAGCGATCCACGGTCTCCGCCCGAAATGCACGTTTGGACCAATCAGAGCAAAGCTGCACGATTGACATTCTTGGAATGTTGGTCATTCTTAATCTCGAACGTGTAGAAACAGCAGCGCTTTTGGGAAGCTCCGTGAGATTGGTTTTTTATTTTTAAGTTATTTCTGAAATTTTAGGGACTTGTAATTATCTGTCCCGTATTCTACGTACGAAAATCTATGTCTGTGATTTTTTCTATAAATTTGAATTTCTAAATTCGATTAAAAATCAACAGGTTTATTTAGCCCGGGACTTTTTGTATTATTTAAAAGTACTCCACGTATACTTTACGTGGGCATCCTCGCCGATCCTCGATCGATCAAAATCATCCTTTCCGTTCGGAATTTGAAAAAAAAATTATTCTTGACAGAAGAAATGAGTTATTTTTCCCTATCTTTTGATGTACGAGCACGCTAGGTTAAAATTTGTAAAAGTCCCGCCGTGAAAATAAAAATAAAAACATTCTTAAAAATCGGGGACCTGTCTAGTTCGAAAGATGTAAAAATATGCATTTTTTTAATAATTTTTATTTTTACCGCTTTTCGTTTAATAATTTTTTCAGAAAAATTTCACTTAAAAATTAAAAGTTGTCCAAAAAGGTCATGCTAGGATTCAAAATGAAGCTTATGACAAATTATACCTTTCTGTTTAGTTTTGAGCTTATTATCTCTCTTAGTATAGGGTTTATGAGGGGTTTTAGGGTTAGGTCAAAATGAGCCTATTTTGAGCTGTAAACATTTTTCTATGAATCTGATATGGCTCAAACTTTCAGAAACAGTATATTTTAACTATATATTTCATATTCTGAAGAAACTTTGAAAATATCTCTTCAAACAAAAAAAATCTCATTTTTGAGATACCCCTGACTTGGAGCTCTCGTATCGCCCTGTATATGAGCTTATAAAAATTGCAAGTAAGGTTTTTAGTATCATCAGTTATTCTCGCACCTGAATACAAGCAATGAACTCATATAAGTTGTCGACCGGCTTATATTTTATCCGTTTGTTGTTGCAGTGTTTTGGTTCAACTTGCCTCTTGTTTATTTGCCTGAAGGGCTTATGATATCTAGTCAAAACTTTTAGGTTAATTACATAATGGTATAATTTTATGGTAAAAGCTTTGACTGTTCTTAAAATCTTTATTTACTTGCATAATAATTACTCCGGCCGATCAGGCCGTATTGCTCGTTATCTCTTGGGTGTAAAAGGATAGGGAAACTCATTCTTGTCGCCTACTATGTTTTTAAGACTAGTTTTAAGTAATATATTTGTGGGCAAGATTGGCTTAGGGCCTTAAATTTAGCTATGAATGTTTTAAAAGTTATTTTGTTTTCCGCTTTTTAAGAATGAGACTAATAGGTTTTTATATCGAGCTTTTTGTTGTCTTTAAACTTTACATAGTGCTTTTTACATTGAATAGATACGATTTGACGCCAGAATGCAGATGTAACACCCATGTTACGGGAGTCACGGCTAAAATAAAAACAATTTTAAAAAGGCCGTGTCTGCAATAACAGAGATATTACTTCGGCGTTTCCATTATAGTAACATTGGGAATTGGTATTGCTCTATTATATAGATCCGCTTATATCAATCTAAGAACAGGCTTAACCAGGGCTGACCGAAAACCCATTCCGATATTTAAAACACAAATGCGGAATGTGGTACAGAATAATAGGTTTTGATAGAATAAAATATTTAATCAAAACAGCGGTTGCCGGTTATGAAACCCACTTCGTCCGTCGTGCAACGAAACCGCGCTTTGCACTACGTGGACTTTGCTCTATACGTGGAGCTTCGTAACCGTAACTCATCAGTCTCTCGAACCGCCTCGTAGAAAACAGACCTCTGTGTTTTTAACATAAGTGGTTCCACGTGTTCGGTTTTGCTGTGTTGTTTCAGGGGGATGCAAGAGACTCAAACGCTCAGAGAGGAAACTAACGGCCCCGCAACAAAGGGAGCAGACGCTATGAACGTGTAAGGTCTAGTTATTCCTGCATTCTATCCTGTTCGTCTGCCCAGTTCTACATAAAATATATAGCGTATTGGCCGCTATGTGACGGGAGTAGGATGGGTACGGGGATGATTTGAAAGAAAGGGTCATCTCGTGGTAGTAGTACTCGAGTAGTACTTCCTTAAGGAGAAGCCTGTGGAAGCCAAGATGCATTAGAACAAGATTAATTAACTTTCTTACTAAAACATAATCGGTAATTTGCATTCAGAGACAGAACCACGTGTTCGACCAGTGATCTGAATGCACCCCAGAATGTGCTGACAAATTGTTCCAGCATGGAACAGAAGTCAATGCAATAATCCAAATACCATACCATACAACCGTAACTCATATCAACAATTCCTCAACGAACTTTGTTTATACTCATGTATTTTGATTGAATGTGGTCGTGGTTAAATATCGGATTTTTCGGTTAGATCTGATTAGGTCTTTTTTTTTGGGTTGATATAAAAATGTGTATCTATAATAAAAACTACGTCCCAATGTTACTTTAATAAAAAAAATGCATGACCTATTACCAGAGTCGGGGCTTAAAAAATTACCTACCTAATATCTAATATAAATTTAGCAGCTTCGGCAATAACTAACAAAAGCTAACAAAACTTTGCTAAAAAGCTATATTATATTCGATACTGACGATAGCAAAAAACATGTCAGAAAAAGTTCTTGTTTAAAGTTGTAGCTCCATGGGCGAGATCGAAATCACAAAAATCAGCGGTTCATACGAACCGTTAAGCTGACTTTGACAATCGCATTCACGTTTTTTTTTGTTTTGTTGGATTAAGACAGGCATTAAATATGAAAATGTACGGATAATTACTTGGATAGATCCAAATGTTTAAATTTTATCATAGTTTCTTATAATTTGTCAAGAGCACAGGTCAAGACACTGGTAAGTGGCAAGTGTTGCACGAAGGCTGCGTAAATACTTCTTAAAATGTCCCAGGAACATCTTGGATACCACACCAAAAGAAATTCAATAAATAGTAATCAGTCTGGTAAGGTGGTTTTTAAAATCTTAGTTCATATATTTTTTATACTTAATAATTGTAAAACTAAAATAATTTCTACATTACATTTTCAAAGATTTAAATGTTGAGTTGAGCTAATTGGTTATTTTTATAGTTGCTCAACTAAAAAAAAAATTTTTAGTTGTTTTTAATTTAGTATGTATCTAAATACGTAGTATATCTCAGTATAATATATTTAGAAGAAGATGTAGTAACTAATATTTCCCTCAAAGATTTTCTGTTATTTGTTTTTTGATTAGATGTGTAACTGAATATTTTTAGATATTATGGAATATAATAAGCACCTGATTGTTTTTCATAAATCCCAATGAAATGTTTCACAGAAAAACATTACTTTTTCGCAACATTTATATCCTTGTTTTTTGTTATTTTCTTGACAATCCTGATGTTACTTAGATGATGATGATATGGAATCGAGACATTCTTCAATGAGTTACAAAGAAAGAAGAAGAGAAGCTCATACACAAGCTGAGCAGAAGCGAAGAGATGCCATCAAAAAGGGATATGACACCTTACAAGAGTTGGTTCCTACTTGCCAGCAAACTGATGTTTCAGGTAATTAATGCATAAATTATAAAACAATTGTTCGAGGGCTAGACCTCAAGGTATTATGAAGAATTATAAATAAAAATTTGTGGGATATTGGGAATTTTGGTTAAAAAAAACTTTTGTTTTATCAAAAATGCACTAGTTTACTCACTTGTAACAATATTTTATTTTATTTATTTTTTCAACTACAAATACTTACCAAATCCCTTTATTCAAACATATTTTCTCAAGAAATTGGTTGAATATCACCGCGCAAAGTATGCAGTTCATAAGTGAAGGTGATAAAATTCAAAAAATTTACTAGGTGGTTTCTACATAAAATTTATCAAAGCTGAAATTTAAAAAAATTCAAAAATCTGTTCTTTCATACTTTTGGTACATTTAAACTTTTCGGTCGCTATATCGAAACACGATAACTGTCAAAAAATGGAATTATTGATTTGATTCTTTATAGAAAACATTCCATTTCATGGTCTTATTATCACTATTCAAATGGGTGCGATGAAAGTTTGGGAAGTTTTTTTTTTTAATTTTTAAATCTTGTTTTTTTGGTCAAAAACAAGGGTTCATGGAACGCCCTCTAGTGACCAAACCCCAAGTTTTTGACAAAAACAAAGAATATTTCTCAAAACCTTAGAGGATGTAGAAACAGTCGCAAATTACTATGGTACCATTTGCGTGGGTGGAATATTGACAGCGCTGGCCAGACATCTGAAATACTACCATCCCTTCTTTTTGATGCTAATAAAATTAATTATTTTTTTTATTGACGCAGTCGAACATCTTCTTGTTGACTCAACCTATATTAACAGTTTTACATGTGGAACATTCTCATATTCCCAGTTCAGTTTTTCTCTGATTTTAACAAATCACTTATTAAAGCAAACTAATAATATCTTTAATTGCCAACAAAATCTCAAATGAAATGGGTTTATTAAATAAGATAGAATACCTACTAATACAAAATGTAAATGTTACAAAACCACAAGTCATAATATAAAATATGCAAACATAAAACTTACAAAACATATTGCCTTAAGTGATGTTTAAAACTGTACTGTGTCAGCCTGTTTAACAATTACTGGCAGTTGAATGAATTCATTGAGTCCCTTATAAAACAAGGAACTCATTGCCACCGTGGTATTTACTCTAACTATATGAAAATCTTCAGTTCTTCTAGTAAAATAAATTTCATTTTTTAGTAAAACAAATTCATTTAGATATTGTGGAAGCCAGCCTTTACTCCACCTAACAGAAAACCATTTCAACAAGGCAAGCATCAGGTCTGTTGGGGTGTATAGGTTGCATCTCAGGATTATTTTCATTCCTCTATTAAAGAGTACTTGCAGAGATTGAATGGGTCCATCTCCTGCAAGATATAGCACATATGCGCAATAGTCAAAATATGGTTGGATAATGGTCTTAAAGATTGTGAAAGTGCATATAGAGACATATTTTTTGAAACTCTAGAAAAGAAAAACATTTATTTCAAATTTTTTTCTCAATATATTCAATTTCAATGTATTTAATTTGTTTAACATTCAAATACATGCATTTAAATAATACATGCATTTAAATAATACATAACAGTATAACTACTTAACTCTAGGACTAATGTTGCACCTAGGTGCAGAACACCTGTATGTGCAAATATACAGTTCTAAAGTACTTTTTCATTTGTATGTCGGTTTAAATATTATATGGGTACACTTAAATATTACAGTTATCAGAATATTAGTTTAATAGAAAGAAAAAATTGTGATGCGTGCAGTGCTGCTTAGACAAGGCAAAGAAATTGATGAATATTTTCATGAATATATTTCTTGATATCAATTTTAAATTTATTTGTTGTCCTTATATTGCGAGTTCTTAGTGGAAGAAGCTTATAAAATTTTGGTCCCAGATAATTTACAAATGTCTGATTAATATTTCTCCTACTAATAGGAATATTTAATAAGCGATCAGTTTGACTCCTAGTTCCAAATGGATTTTATACAAAATTATTTTTAATTTTATCTTTTTTGTGAACAAATTGACAAGAAATTATTATGTACAAACTCCTGATACTACAAATATCCATTGAATACAATAGGGAGGTTGAGTATAGTCTAGGTTTCTTCAACATCACACGAACAATATTGTTTTGAATTACTTTAAGAGGTTCCAATGCCTTTTTGTACAGACCACCCCATACCAGCAAACCATATCTAAGAAGTTGTTCTACTAGCGCTTTATAAACCATTATTAAAAGGTTCCGATGTAAGATTTCCCTAAGGAGATAAAATTTATAAATAAGATATAGCATCTTGTTGCACAAGTATGACACATGATGTGTCCATTTCAAGTGACAGTCTATAATTATACCTAGATATTTTGTACTTTGTACCTCTTTTATTGGATCTGCGAAATTGTTAATTCTGATAGTATTAAAGGCAGGTCTATTTGCTTCAGTAATAGAAAAGGCAATATAGTTTGTTTTTTAAATATTAAGAGATAGTTTAAATGAATTAAAAAAATTTATAACTTTTTCAAGTGATGTTGTTAATTTTAGTTTGACTTCATTCCATGTTTTCCCCCTAAAAAGAAGCACCGTATCATCAGCATATGCTATTATGCTACCCTCCACGTCAAGGTGAAATAGAGAATTAATATATGAATTAAATAATATTGGTCCTAAGACTGTGCCTTGTGGTACTCCTATTTTAACAGTTTCTGGTTCACTTAGAACATTTTCTACCTTTACATATTGGGTTCGGTTGGAGAGATAATTTCGAAAGCTGTCTAACACAATGCCTCTCACTCCATACCTCTCCAGAACGTCCAGAAGGATTTCGTGAGAGACCATATCAAACGCCCTTGCAAGATCTAAAAAAACCGCAATACAGGCGTCACCCTCATCTAAACTCTCAGTAATTCTGCTGACAAATTCATACATAGCATCTGTAGTGCTTGTCTCGGATTTAAAGCCAAACTGGCTGTCACTTATGATATTATTATTTTCAAAGAAATTTATTAGCTTCTTTTTAAGGGTTTTTTTCAAATACTTTAGCCAAATTAGAGATAATACTGATAGGGCGATAGTTACTAACTAAACTTTTATTGCTTGTTTTATGAATTCTTTATGGTTTTAGTTGAAATTTTGTCGATTCCTGAAGAACATTTATTTTTTAGGCTATTAATTTGTTCAATTACTTCATTCCGTGTCACTGGTTTTAAGAAAATCGACTGATTTGATTGTGAAAGAAATTGGTTGATATTGGATGGATTTTTTATTTGTTGTGACATATTTATCCCAATATTAGTAAAATACTTGTTAAAAAAGTTTGCTATGTCTTTTGGGTTTGTTAAGAGTATCATTATCTGACTTTATTTGCAGAAGTGAAGAATTTTTGGTTTTAGATTCATTTGTTACTTCAGCTATAATATTATATATTTTTCTGATATCATTAGAACTTTCATTAATTTTTGTCTTATAAAAATTGATTTTTGTTTGAGTTATTATTTTATTTAATTTATTCCTGTACTCCTTGTATTTGTTAATTTGGTCTGGATTAGTTAAGTTTTTTTTCATTTTGTCACGTTTTGTTATTGATATTATTATTCCATTGGTAATCCATGGCTTTAATTTTTTTAAACAGGATTTTTTTAATGGTAGTTTTGATTTGTCAATTATTTTGTTTATATCAGATATAAGTAGGTTTGTAGCAGTTTCGGGGTTATGTTCGTTAAGAATACTATTCCAATTTGTTTGGGCAGCCAAATTTTGTGCTAAATTATAATCAATTTTATACTCTACTAATTGTTGTTTGGTTTGGTTTTCGTGAGTCACCGCATTTTTGTCTTTTTGTGTTATATTTACAAAAACTGGTAAGTGGTTCGTCAAGTCATGATTAATAATATATGAATCAATGTTGTGTTGATTTGTCGTAATTTTTTTTTTTAGGAAGACATGATCAATACATGTGCCAGATTCTGGACGTGTGACTTCATAGTACATGGAAGTAAAACCGTACATTGCTAAAATTGATAGGTAGCTGTTAACATCATTGTTACCTTTATCCAAAATATCGATGTTTATATCTCCTAGAAGAAAAACTACATCGCAAGCCTGTTTTTGATCGAGATAGGTATCTAAATCTGCAAGAAAATCAGTGATACTTGTCGAGGGTGATCTGTACAATGCCATAATACTAAAGTTTAGTAAATCCAACCCAAAATCAATCTTGCTTATACTAACATTAGAGTGGACAAGCTTAGAAGTTTCCACATTAACAACATTACATATTTTGGTATAAATTAAAAGTCCATCAAAGGTATTATAATTGCCTTCATTATAGTAAAGATTAAATCCCGGGATATTAAATTGTAGATAATTATCTATTTTATGGCATTCAGACAGAATTATTATGTTACAGTCAGTAAGGTTATATGTTTGCATAAAGACCATAAGTTTGTCAATATTGGTTTTAATCCCTCGTATGTTAAGATGAAGTATATTAAAGGATTTACTACAGTTCACAGTGTCCACAAACACTTCTGGACCCGTTGTTACAATTTTTAGTTCTTCCGTATTAATATTGTCTAATACATCTGTTGCGTAGTTCATTAACCACAGGAACTATAGTTTGTTTTTGATTTTTTAATTTCTATTTGGTGTTGAAAACTCGGGCAATCAATAATCTGATATTGATTGCCCGTGATTGACATCATAACTCCCACGATACTTTTCGTTTGCAAATTTGCAATTTGAACACTTCACATTGTTACTTTTACAGTCTTTAAGATCATGGTGATCTGCACATTTCGGACAGGACAGATTGTTGCTGCAGTTGTTGCTTTTATGGTGGAATTGCTGACATTTGAAACATCGTAAAATGTTATAATCTTCATATACTGGGTATCGTTCCCAGCCTATAAAAACCTTCCCGCTACACATCAACACGCCAAAAGCCCTTGGTGAACATTCCGCATATACTGTTTTTAATTTATTGGTTCTATGTGTTTTTACGTATTGAACTTTAAAGTCGTTTCCTTCTAAAAAGTTATTTTGACTTCTAACTGCAATCTCTATTTCAGTATTTGTTAGGTCTTTATTAAAACCTGGAATTTTTACTTTTGGATTTATTAATTTAGTTTCGGAAATATCATATTTACCATTGAGTTTATTTTCAGCTTCCCCTTTAATTTTGCTAAGGTCAGATCTTGATGTGCATTTTATAATAACTTTTCCATTAGATTTTTCTATTCTGGTTTTAATTTGAATTCCCATGTTTTCAGGTTTTATGCAGTTTTCTATATCCCTTTTAGTAATGTTCATATCTTGCTGAGTTTTCGGTTGAATTATTAAACCTGGTAAATTTGTTATCTTATTTTGACCATTTGACTTAGGTTGACTACCACATACTGATGCATAACTTTGCTCAAAACTACTTTTCCGCAAGCATTGATGTATCTTCTGTTCCAAAAGGTCACCATCTTTATTATTTTGTTCTGCTAGTTTTTTTGTAAGTTCTTTGTTCTGTACTTTCAGGTCTTCTATTTTTTCTTGAAGTAGCTTTATTTCTTTTTCATTTGTTTTTAGAAGCTTATTATTAATATGACTAAGATTGGCAGTAATTGATTCAATCATCTCAGCCATTTTTGGAAGTTTTGTCATACATTTTCGACAGTCATCACAAAGAAGCATTAGCATACGTTTCTGTAATGGTACTACTCTTGTCTCACTTGACTGGAGCTCAAGACATTGTTTGTGTATTTTTTTAAAACAGCAATCACAACAATAACACTCGCCTTCAATTAATAAATTGCATTTTAGGCACTTTTCATTTCCATCCATGATTATTGCAGGTTATCACTGGCAAGACTGTTGGATATTTTTACTCCATTGTTATTGTTTACTTTGGAATTTCAGCACGTTTTTTCGCGTATACTCTTGATATAGGCGATATAAAGTGGAAATTTCTTTTCCACTTATTTCACAACTTTTTCACTTTAGTTAGACACCTTTACAAATTTTTATATTTCTTGAAAAAACATCAAAAATTTATGGTATAAATTCGACAATTTCTGATAAACTGTTCCAACGTTGCCGCGTTGCACGAACAATACATAATGTTTTTTAAGTGAAAGTATGTCATCCAAAACAAATCAAAGATATTTTATTTCTTTTATCCATTCTATTTCCTCATCATTGATGCTTAATCTATAATTTGCAATATTAATATGTTTTATTTTGTAACTGCTCCCAACTATCATAGCTTTGTTTCTAGAATCATTAAGTTTAAGTTTATTTACTAAAAAAAATTTTTTTAAACCCTTGTACAAGACAAAGCAATGTCAAAAGAAGAAAGTTGATATGGTGCTATAATCACACTCAATTTTAAATACATTCTTAATTATGCAATGCATGTTAAGATTACAGATGTGTCTTTCACGAATGATCTGGATCTGAGATCCGGATCTTTATACTCACCCACAGGTCTGAAAATATTGGGAAGCGGGTCACGGATCTTTGAAATAGAGACAATGCAAAATGAAGCATTCAGTTCTTTGTTACTGGTATATGGCTCAGTGGCTCAGTTAGTTGTCTTTCAATGCATCATCACTATTTGTAGGTTTCGGATTGGGAACTGAGCCGCAGAGATGACGACTGCTGTATCGATTTTCGAACCGTTCTGATTGAAATTTCATGTGAAAATATAATTTATGGTTGATTGGATGTTGACTTCGTACATTTATTATTTGTAGACTCCATATTACACCAGTCCTTTAAAACTTATATTTATATTGTCTGGATTAGATATTAGATTTAAATCCCTACTTTTTTTAGTGTGATTTGTATATTAAAATTTAGATGGCCTTATAATTGGTTATGATAATATGATGATAGTTAATAAAAAGCAATATAATTAATGTATAAATCTATATTTCATAATAAAAAAATAAATCAAAACATAGCTCACCTTTGTTAAACGGATTTTCTGTAGAAATAAATAAATAAATACAAATGAAAACATAAAAAGCTTCAACTTCAAAACCTCCATAGCAAGACTTAAGCATTGTAAATTGATGAGTAAGTAGCAACAGTAAAAGTATAAAAAGTACTAAAAGCACAATATCTTTAAAAATTACGTACTTATTACTTTGGACAGGCAACCAAACACACAGGAACAACTTTACTTTTTATTTCTAAAAACAGCATAAAATGGGAATTGAAGAATAAAATCAAGGCATGGGACTATTAAACCTAACGGGAGAATATATGTATATTTGGAAGCTGTTAACCTATTATATTTTTTACATTTAATCTCCCAGGGTATATAGGAACGATTTGATGAAAAGGAAAAATAGCAAGATACAGAAATCTTCAAAAAAAATTTAATGCACTATTTCACTTAAAATCTTACATACCCAATGCCAAATATGATGAATATGGCCCCCCTATTTTAATGAATTTAAAGAGATCCAAGATCCGGATCGTTGATCTGGGTGTTTAAACTGACCTAGATCCCTTGACCCGGATCTTAAAAGAGATCCAGATTTCCCATTACCAGTTAAGATGTATATACATCTTAAAATCTTAATATAAATTTATTTATTTATTTATTTTCCAACAAGTACATAAATTATGCCTACTTATTACAAAGTTTAATTTATTTTAAATTTTTCTCAGAATTGAAAAATAATTCTGCAAGCGCTAAACAGTTTTCACTGATGCCGCGCTTCTCTTGAATTTGTAGCTTAATTTGAATAGGAACTCAAAGTAGCATCTTTCAGTCTTTGGCAGTTTTAAGGAAAAAAAAAAAGAATAATATCACTTATTTTACAACACATTTATTTTTATATGATTCACGGACATATTTTGAGAGATAATTTTTGGATTTTCTTATAACCAGGTATAATCGCAATGTTTTGTGGTAGTCGATTAAATAAATTGACACTCATGTTTATAGTACTATTTTTCCGCTGAATTGGATTTAAAATTGTCAATATGTATATTACTCGCACTTCTGGTACTGTAATCATGTAGTTCAAAGTTATATTTAAATTTTATTTGGCTTTTTTGCAGGTTATATTTTATACAATATATTAATTTTGCACTGTTCTATGATTTTTATTTGATTTATTCTTATACGGAGTGTGCATTCGTCGGATACCAGGCACTACAATAGAATAAAGAATAGTATATTACGTGTTAATACAAATGTTTACACATGTCAAAAAAGAAGAAAAAAAAACAATGCCATAAAAACTAAGTAAATTGAATAATATCGTAAAAATATGGTGATCCCAGCCAGATCAGTTTGGCCTAACTGAAATTGCCCAAATCAATGGAAAGAATAAATATTTAGAAATCAATTCTTTGAAATTTAGTTTATTACATTAGGATTATTTCAATATCACAATAAGATCACATTTTATTATAAGTATATGTCACAATTAAAATATTAAATTAAAATAACAAGTTAAAATACATTCACATTGACATCACAGTTTAAAAATTCATCTACAGAATAGTAAGCGGCACTTAAAAAGAAAACATTTAATTTTCCTTTTGAAAGTGTTTAAAGGGAGTGTTTGTATGGAGTGAGGGATCTTGTTGTATAGTATCACTCCCTGTGACCCAGAGCCACTCTGACATCTTTTTAGTTGGCAGCACGCAATAGCCAATCTATTCTTATTATGTGTCATAATCATGCAACTCATCATGTGACTTGTAATTAAATTCATTTTTTTGATAAACAGACGGGTCTAAGAGTTCCTACAGTCTTCTTTGTATGGCAAGCCTGCAAGAACTCTGATAGCCCTAGACTGTAGCCCAAAGACTTTGTGAGCATAACACGAGTGGCCCCACACAATAATGCCATAAGACAACAGAGAATGAATCATGGCAAAGTATGCAGTCCAGGGTACTCCAGCCGAAACACACTCACTCAGTCTCCTAAGTGCAAAAACACCCCTGACTGAGTAAATCTGCTGACTCGTCAGAGTCCATGTGCATCAAACTTCAGAGTTTCATCAATCTGAATCCCAAGAAGGGGCACTAGTTCCTGTTTATGAGGCAGGGATGAAAGGTCTCATAGTGAAAAAATGTTTTGTGTTAGTTTTGTCAGTGTTCAATAACAATTTATTAGCCCTGAACCACTCTTCCACATTTGACCGAGCTACATCCAGCCCCTCCATGGTGTCCAGGAGGTTTTCGCCTTTATGGAAAGAGTAGTATCATCCGCAAAAAGGGTGAATTTAGTTGATAAGTCAATTAAGAGTAGATCGTTGATGAAAATGAGAAAGAATAAGGGTAGTATCGATCCTTGTGGAACGTCTACATTCGTTCGCCCTTTCGCAGATGACTTATCTCTAATCCTGACGATCTGAGATCTTTCCTCTAAGTAAGACTGAATGAGGCGAACGCTATTGGGGTGGAATCCCTAGTGCAGAAGCTTACCAACGAGGAGGCCAGTGGACACAGTCAAATGCTTTGCTAAGATCACAGAATACAGTGGTACTGTATTCCATGTTTTCAAAAGCTTCCATGATGGTATCAGTAAGGTTAAGAATACCCTGAGCAGTACTGCGGCCCTTTCGGAATTGAAACTGACACTCAGTAAAAAGGTTGTTGTTTTCAAAGAAATTTGACATTCGAACTGGTATGCATTCCCCTATAACTTTAGAGAAAACAGGGAGCAACGAGATAGGTCTACAGTTTCAGGGAATGTTCCTGTCACTCCTTTTTAAAGATTGGTATAACAATTGCATGTTTAAGTGATGTCGGAAAAAACACATATTAAATTCGTAAATGAAGTCGTTGAGAACGTGTCTTCATGATGTATAGGGTGGAAAATAATGATTGGATTTGAACTTGCTGAAAGTGCCATGATTCTATCCCAGCACTCCTTAGAGATTGTTCTACCCTTGGATGGCCTCTTCCAATCCAGTCAGCACCACAACATAGTCTGACTTCTTGTAAACCTGTCTGCCAGACATAGGTATTTGATCAAAAGGTCCTCGACTGTATCTCTCTGTGAATATTGCAAGTTTATGTCGAAGGAACTAGCACAAAAACATTTAAACAACGATCCAATAGTCATGGTTCAGGATTTGTCTCTAAAGATTAGAAGTTGTGAGCGTCGAATTTTACTTGATGTATTACCTAAAGTATTAGTTAGTGTCGGGTGGTGTTGTCTCGCTATTGTCTGGGTGTTTTAAATTCTCTGTCTGTTTAGTTAGTTACCCACCAAAACCACAAACAACGTGACAACATCGCCAGATGGTTTTCTGACGCTGCCGCCAGGCAGCGAGAGACGCAGCACTACAGACAAGAAAAAAAGCGAGCTAAGAGAAAAACGCGCTAAAGTTTATGTGCATTGTTTTCATATATTTAATTGTTATTAAACCTTGTTAACTGTTTAAATAAACAAGTTACTATACAGTTCATTAGTACAGTGTATTTACATGGTCCATCTAACCGCATAAGGGCTAAAAGTGAACCAGAAAATAGTAAAATCTAACGCCATCACGGGAATACCTCTCAGCCGCAATGTCAAGTCAAGCAGCAGATGCAAGTAAAATTGTGCATACCACCAAGAAGGTTTCGAGGTTTGGTGACTGGTAGCAAGCATAGGTTTGAAGTGAAGCAAACACACAAGGTGAGCCGTTTCAATTTCATTCAGTCCAATTTACCAGGCCAGAGTTCAGGGTTTATTTATTATAAACGTACAACCGGTTTATTTGACGTGTAATTACTAGAATTCTGGTTTGATTGTTGACATTATGTTTTAGTAGTCTAGTAGTCCAGTTGCAGTAGATAGTATATTATAGGCATAAGTAAAATAACAATGCCTGATCAAGGTTTTATAAGGAAGCGTGGTGGTTTAAAAGCTTCATTAACAAATTTTATTAATTTTGTCTAAGGTTACCAAGTGATGTTTTGAGTAATGCTCAAATTTTAAGTTTACGCGAGAGATTGGCGCGCATGCAGAATGTTTATGTTGAATTTATAGAAATACGGATGAGCTTGAGAGTATTTTTGATATCGAAGAGTTAGAAGAGTAATATACCGAAAGTGCCAAATTTGTCATTTGGCATAAGTCCCTATTGCATTTTGGAAAATAACAATATCCAAAATAAAAAGAAGATCGTGATAGTCTGGTCGAAAACGAGCAAAGCACGGTCGCGATCAGTAAAGGTGTATATAAAGGTCAAGGTCCGGGTTACGTTTTATCGACCGCAAGAATAAATGTGTATGATAAACATGGTGAGTTACATCAAGCACAAACACTTTTAGATTGCGGCTAACAATCTTCTTTTATTTCCCGGAAATGTGTGATCATCAAGGCTTACAAAAAGATATAGCCAATCTGTCTGTATTTGGAATTGCAAATAAGTCCTCCACAATTAAAAATAAATAGTAGAAATTTATTCGCTACACAATAATTTTAAGGCCGTTTTAACATGTTTTATTCTCTCTGAAATATCTAATATTTCCCCTGGTAGTAATTTTAAAGTAAATATTTTAAATATTCCTATTAATTTCAAATTAGCTGATCCAGATTTTCTTGCAGTAGAAGCCACTTTGCCCACTTTCCTCCAATCCCAATGATTTCCTTCCGCTTACCCCAGCTCATTTTCTCATTGGGAGAACACCAATCGCACTACCAGATGTGGCTTTAGAAGATGTAAAAGTTAACCGCTTGACCAGATTCCAATTACTGCAGCAACTTTGATAGCATTTTTGGAGACGTTGGCAGCGAGACTATATCACTGAGCTACAACAACGACAGAAGTGGAAGACTAGTCAAAGCCATCTACTTGAAAACACGTTAGTTATCATTAAAGAGGATCGATCACTGCTTACCAACTGAATGGAAATTACGCCGCAGTTAGTCTTCCTCCTGGCTCTGATGGCGTTAGCAGGGTTGCATCTATTCAAACTGCTCACGGTATTGTCAAAAGGAGCTTTTCGAAAATTTGTCCTCTTCCGATTGATGTTTGAAAGAGAAAGCTCTTTGAAGGCGGGGGGCATGTTTAGTTAGTTACCGACCAAAACCACAAACAACGTGACAACATCGCCAGATGGTTTTCGACGCTGCCGCCAGGGAGCGAGAGATGCAGCACTGCAGACAAGAAGAAAAGCGAGATAGGGAGAAAACGCGCTAAAAGTTTTCGTGATTGATCCTTTTTAAATCCTCAGTGTAAATCTCATTCTCTCTAGTGAAAAAATGATTAGCATACTGTTTTTCGTATAAATTAGATTATCCAGCTTTTTCCTTAAAGACGTACTTTGGCGCTCATATTCTTTTTTGCGGGCAGAAAGATTTTTATTTTTATCTTGGATAGTTAATATTTCCTTATTTAGCACAGAGATCTCAAGTTTTTGTTGATTAATTTTGTCCACAGCTCTGTTCAATGTTACACACGTCAACTTCTATATGTTTCTTTTTTACATCTCGCTCAATAGGCGACTGATATCTTCATTTAATTCGGAGACCTGTTCTTCGTATTTGGATTTACTGGATTTACTGCATTAAAGACGATTCTACCTCACTCGATGATTTTAGTTGATCCCTGAGTTTACTCTCATCCACCCTTATTTCTTTTAATTTCGTCACCAGCACTTGAATATATTTGCTTTACTTATCAATCTCTGATATAAATTTGCTTTCGGCTGCAACCACAGCACCATAGAAAATATCCCTGCTCTTCTTTATTCTTTCAATATGTCTATCCTTGTCCTTAAGTGTTTTTTTGAGTTCGCCAATATGTTCAGAGATTGTTCAGCTCATTTTTCATATACTATCACCAAATCTGATTAACTGACTAATTGATATTCTTTGCATAGACAATATTGTCAATATAGTAGACTCGGGAACTAAAGATTTGCTTAACTACACAGATCACAGACTTATTTACTCTATTATAAAAATCACTGCACCAAAGAGGAGCACAAAAATGATAACCTATAGAGATTTTCGTTCTTTTATTAAACAACAACTTGACCTCGAAATGCAAAGTCTTGATTTTGATGATAATTTTTGGCAACAGGGAACCTTGGATTTAAGCTTCAAAGTTTATATCAGCGACTAACCGACATATTCGACAGACACGCACCCTTAGTAACAGTCAAAATAAAACGCAAGTATAAACCATACATTACAAACACAATAAAAGAAATTATTCAATTAAAGAGGAAAGCATTTAATAGATTTAAACGTCCTCGTAATATCGAGCACAAGAACTTCTATCTGGATGTTAAAAACTACCTTTCTATTGCAATACGTAGTGAAAAGAAAGCATATATGTCGTTTCAATTACAGAGGGTCAATAAAAACTCCAATAGACTTTGGTCTCGTTTTAATACTTGGAATATTCATTAAAAAAGAAATTCCCAACCATTTAAAAAATTTAGAAGAAATTAGTAATCAATTTTTGGGTGTTGGTTGGCCGCTCCAGTTGCTGTTGAAGTCCTCGACTTTTATAATAATAAATAAGCTGGAGGGTCTAGATAATAGAAACTTTTCGTTTAAGATTATATCCGCATATGACGTTTTCCAAGCTTTCTCCCGCATTAAGTCAAAAAGTATTGGCGTTGATGGGATTAGTTACTACATGCTTTTCTTTGGCCTTGAACACATAGTCTTGGTAATAGCCAGGTTGTTAATGAGTGCCTTCAGGAAGGTGTATTTCCTGAAATCTGGAAAACCTCTGGAATAATACCACTCCCAAAACTTCCAAAATTGAGTCAATCAGGATCAAGACCCATCAGCCTATTACCCATCCTGGTAAAAATGTTAGAATTGCTAGTTAACGATATGATAAATGATTATATATTTAGTATTGACCTGCTGCCTGAAGTTCAGTCTCGTTTCTGGAAGCACAGTATGGCTTCTGCCTTATCCAAGGTCACTACAGATCTTGTAACGATATTTGATGCAGGAATGGCCTCTTGTCTCATACTTCTGGATTATACCAAGACTGATTTAATTAATCACTCTATACTGGTTGCTAAAGCACATTTCTTAGTTTTTCCGACCCAGCTTGTAAATGGCTTATTAGTTACCTGCACTCTCGTGTGCAAATAGTTGAGTTGGATGGAGCTAGATCCAAGCCTCCAATGCTACTATATGGTGTTCCTCAGGGCAGCATTCTTGGACCCCTGTTATTTAACATATATACTTCACATCTGCCCAAGCAGGTTTACTCCTGCTCTCTCCATCTCTACGCAGATGATACACAGTTTGTTGCTGGCTTTAAACCAGAGAATGCCTGTTGGAATTTTCAGCAGATAAACTATGATTGGAAATTCATTTTAAAGTGGTGTTTTGAGCATGGTTTATTACTTAATGGCAAAAAGAGTAACTATATGGTTATTGATATTAACACTATTATAAATAGTTAACATGCATAACTTTGTTTCTTTGTATATAAGTGATGATCTTCTACCCTATGCAATATGTGTTAAAAGCTTAGGAGTCACATTTGATGTAAACCTTAACTTTGAATCTCATGTTAACAAAAAATGATTCTCTGTATACTTTAAATAAAAAAGTTTGTATCAATTTAAATTTCTACTGCTAGAAAAAGTTAAGTTATTGCTGGTGGAGTCTCTTGTTCTTTCTCAACTAGATTAAGTCTGCATTGTATATTACAATTATTTAAACTTGGAATATCGTAACAAAATTCAACTTGCGCAAAATGCATGTATACGATATGTTTTTTGTGTGAATACATTTTCTTATACCACTTACTTGCAAAACAACTTACTTAAATATGAATATCGAGTGATGCTTCTTTTTGGTGTATTTGTATACAAAGTGTATAAAACAAGATGTCCTATTTATTTATGGAAATAAGACAGGAACTTCACAATTTAAACTTTAGAAATGTTATTAGGTTTAACCTACACCAACATCGAACCTCTAAATTTAGAAACTCATTTGCCTTCCTTGTGATAAAATTGCATCACTCACATGTATTTAACCTAATTTTGCAAACTTCTACTAAAACTTTTAAGATAAAATACAAGAATGAGTTACTAAATTTAATGTGTTAACAGTGTATTAAATTTCTTTTTGATAATATTTAAGTATGTTAGTATGTATTTACTGTTATATCTAAGTTATTTTCTGTTAGGAACTAGAACACTTATGCGGGATAAAAATTACTGTTTATGTAATCATTGATGTTTATTGCATAATAAATGTTTTTTCTATTCTATTCTTTATAAATAAATAAAATAAAATAATTAAAAAAAGTACTTAAGTTATATTTTTTTTGACGTGTGAATATTATTTTTATTTTAAGTCAAAAAGTAAAGTCAAATTTAGATATATAAACAGGGCCCGTAAAATATATAATAATGAAAAAGGTTCACAAAAAAAACCTTGAGGTATTTACACTAAAAGGGAGAATGAGATCATGGTCCCCCAGCTTGAGAACTGTGGGAATATGGATAATGTTAATAAATTATAGGCCAGTATGTAGGTATTTTTAAACTGCATTTTTCTAAGTTTATAAAATTTATTGTTATTCATGTTGGTACAAGTATGTTTTATAACATGAGAAAACACATACCTTCTCAAGTAAATTGTTAATATTGAGGATTGGTTTTATGAGTAGAAGGTGTTGAATAATCCCTGCGTTTTGCATTTCTTGCAGTGCTGTCATGCTATTTATTTATTTTTCTTTCTGATAAAATGTCATGTATATATATTCCAACATGTTTTATTTACAGGATATAAATTAAGTAAAGCTACAGTACTTCAACGTTCTATTGACTACATTCAGTACCTGCAACAGCAGAAGAAAAAGCAAGAAGAGGAACGTAATGCCTTGCGTAAAGAAGTTATCGCACTACGCATCATGCAGACGAATTATGAGCAAAATTGTAAAAGCACAGCAATCACAACCTGGCCACACAGAGACTCCTGTATCTGACGAGGTTAAGTTCTCAGTGGTAAGTGCAATAGAAAGTTTTAATCCGCAGTCTTTTGACTATAATGTACGTTTTCTATTATTCTAGAGTGATAAGTTTTGACAGGTGTTTAATACAATCAAGCATATAAAAACAATACCAAATTATTGACTCATATTCCAGTTTAGACCTTATTAACGAGAAAAATGAAATTTTTACAGGCAGAATAGTCTGAAAGTTGGGAGTACTATGTAAAATAAATCCAAGAAGCATAAGGCTGTTTGATACCAAATCAGTTACATGGGGTACAAAAAAAACGACACCCAAGTCTTTAAAAACAACTGGATGGGTAAGAGTTACCCCATTGATGACATAAATATAAAGTATGACTATGAGTATGAAAAACTGAAGTATTTTTTATGATAAATGTTAACATACATTTAGGTTTAAATCAGAAGATTCACAATACACCACTTGCAAAATCACTATTGTGCTATCATTTTCAGTGGATATATTCAAAAAATCAAAAAATTTCAGATCGTCAGCATAAAGCAAACAGTGGACCGAGAGACTGTCAACAATATCATTTATAAATAATGTAAACAAGAACAGTCCAAGTATAGATCCAAATAATCGCTCAACTTGGCCCCACCATAAGCCACAAAGGCCCTCTGTTCTGCACATACAAAGTAAAAAACCATATTAAATTGTCTGAAAAACCAAAATATTGCAGTTTTTGCAGCAGAATAGTGTGGTCAAGCCGATCAAACGCTTTGGAAACATCAGTGTATATGACATGCATTTGCCCACGTTGATCTGTCCCCTCAGCCAGACATTGAGTAATACAAACCAAATTAGTTGTCGAGCGTCCCTGACAAATCTACATTGCGCAGGCATAATTAGATTTTTTACTTTATGTAAGGATTATTACAAAGACTTCGCTACAATTAGTTATAATAGAAACAGGTCTGAAATTTGTAATGTCCAGTTTGTTAGCCATTTTTGTAGACCGGACAGGCTTTAGAACACTTCCAAATATCTGGTATTGCACAATTCATTAGACACTTATTAAAAATTATTAACAGTGGATAAGAGAAAATATTTTCACCGCCACTCCGTCCCAGCCCGAAGAATTTTTATTTTTTATTTCAGTAAATATTTCCTTTAATTCAATTGGAGTTGTAGGCTCAAAAAGAAGGAGTGCAAAACTTTATGTTTATTCATATAGAAACTGTGATTAGGTTTGTTAACTATTTTATTAGCCAAACTAGCTGCTATAGAACAATAAAATTCATTAAGGCTCTCCGATGATACTTTCGTACCAGCAGGATGGCAATTATTTTTTTCACGGAGTTCATTTACTATTTTCCATGATTCCTTCAGTTTGTTTTTAGACTTTTGTAGTCTGCCTCTATAATAGCATTGTTTTGCAGCTTTAATTGTCCTTCGATAGATGTTACGATACTTATTAAAATACTCACAGAAGCTGTGATTGTAAATATAGTACTTTCTAAGGTAATGTAAGCATTGTAAGTTTTTTGATGAAATTTTAATGCCTTGTGTCACCCAAGGTTTTTTATTTTTTATCTTTATATTTACAATACGAAAAGCTTTATTGAAAATCTGAACAAGCCTGGTATGAAAAAGCTGCAGTGGATCCTCAGAATTGAGTACACTTTGCCAACAAGCACCACGACATAAACATAGTTTTTTTTAGAAAAAAAGTCTGCTCTTCCTACTATGCCTATTCATTAACTTATGTTTAATCTTAAATGTACACAAAGTAGCTTCATGATCTGAAACACCAGCACTGACAACCTTACAATCAAAGTCACCTGATACAAAATTTGAACAAACATAATCAATCAAAGTTGCAGAGTGTAAGGTTATTCTTGTTGGATATGTAACATGCATTTTTAAATTATAAGAGAGCAACAGATAATTCAAATGTTGGGTGTTATTATCACAGGAGGCTAGATAATTCACATTAAAGCCACCACATACAATGATACGAGCATTAACAGGGAATTGGGAAAGTACAGTTTCCAGCTTAAGTAAGAAGTAATTAAAATTACTGGATGGGGCTCTATAGAGACCAAAAATATATAAATTTAACTTTGACGAGAAAATAGTTGGAAAATTCAAATACTTTCTCCTCAAGCAAAGTATCAAATGTTGTTACACGTTCAAAATCGCCAGAATTAAATAATTGCTCGTTAACAAAGATAATAGTGCCGCCGTGACTATACTCAGAACGACAGTATTTGTCAATAACAAAATAGCCTGGCAGAAAGATTGGTTCATTGCCTTTTAGCCAGTGTTCACACAAAAATACTATACTAGGATAATTAAGACAACCCAGAAATATAAACAATTCATCAAGCTTCGACCTAATAGACTGGACATTCAAAGACATTAAAGTGAGACAACTGTCTCCAATTGTGGTCCTAAAAAAGTTTCCTGTAAATAAATGTTTAAAGTTGACTCGGAGCTTTGTTACTGCTGTCCAAAATGTAGTTTTCTTGAATTGCCTCAGTTAATTTTACAAATAACAAATTAGAACCTCTTTTGGGAGAATCAATAATGGTAATCAAATTATATGTAAAGCTTTGTTTACCCATTGGTAGACCCCGAGTGTCATTAAAGTCCAAGAAGGATATCTTACCCTGTGAGTACTGATTCAATTTTAACACAAAATTATGCAATTTATTATTATATTTAAAATAACATTATTATTTCTAGTATTATTATTTAAAAAAGGAATTGAAATTAATATAATATTGGTATGGCTGAGAACTAAATATATTATATTTTTTGAAAGAATAAAATTTATTTTTTTTAAGTCATTAAAACCTGCTAAAATAATTACATAATCATCAAAAGTAAGATCCTTTGTAAAAGCCTCAGCATTGCCCACTACATTGTCAAAACTTGCATATGGCTTGATAATTGTTTGCACCTCAAATTGTTTGCAGCTTTCTCGTATGTACCTATTTACATTCTGACCACATTGGTCACAAAGAAAAACAATCTTACTCCTATTGAGGTTCTAGTTTCAAAAGGTTTTTTATTTAAAATATAATCGTTATGCTGAATGAGACTATCAGCTAATGTTCCTTGAGCACGTTCTGCAGGATTCGATAAATGATCCATATGGATAATATTACTTTGGTTATCACGAATACAAAACAACCCATACTTCACTTGCTTTAATTCACTGACATAAGTTATGTCATAAGAATGTTGGAACGCTTTCAAGACCGCTGATCAACTTGGGCTTTATTCTTTTCAATGCACTAAAGACATAAAACTCATTAAAATTAGTTTAGAGCACTTTTACACTTTATTTAGTTGCTCAAGAAAAGACCCGTCAATGTTATATAACATTTCATACATAACTGGAAAATTAGCCTTTCTAAAGTTATAATCCCCAGAGTTATTTTTAGGAATGTTTCTGTTTAGGTTAATACTAATGTTGTAATGAAAAGAGGTTAATAAACGAGGATGATAATTATCAATTCGAGTCGGTGCCACATCTAGAGGTGGCAAATATTTCATGAGCTGTGATTTATCACTGATATATTAAAATCACGAATCACATCTGCTACCAACTACAGAAAAAAACTGTGGCGTTATAACGATTTCGGCTATTCCGCTATTTTCAGGTAAATGCACACTTAAAGTGAAAATCCTATACCACCATAAGATTTACACGGGCTGCAGTCGATACCGCGCCTTCTCGTTTGCCCTAATTTCAATTGGTGAGTATTAAAGTGGAAATTGGAATACCTTCATAAGAGTTGCGCAGGCTGCAGACGATATCGTGCCTTATGATATGGGTGATTTTCTATATTATTCCGTGAGTTATTGGGATATTAATAGCAGTTTTTGTTTTTGATTGTCATTCTAAATAGTGAAGAGAAAAAATAGCGGTAACGAGAATGAGGTTTCAATGGCGGCTTGTTACTAACAAATTCATATACCATAACCCTACTCTAATAAGTTGTTAGGGTGTTTGTTTATTAATATTAATTTTTTGTTTTTTTTTATTTTTATGTTAGTATTGTCTGTTATATTACTTCATGAAGTTTCGTATTTTATTATCAACTGTCAGATACTGAATGAGCCTAGGTGTTAAAGTTAAAAAATATATACTTTTTTATTCTTAATATTATGCAAATTTTTATTTGCGGAATTTATCGGTTTGTCGCACAACACCTTAATCCTCTTCCAAATTAGCACACTTTAACATTGATATTAATACAATTACGATATCTGACCCCAGTGATATTATAGGTATGAACGCGATATTTTGTTTACGTGATCCTTACCCAACCCAGTATTTGAAAAGTATCAAAAAGTAAAGATATCAGAGATATTAAAAAATCACGATATCGCTCATCACTAGCCACATCGGCACCACCCACAATACAATCCCGATTAAAAAAAAACTAAATTCAATAACTGATTTTTATTGTTTTCAACATAGTTGTATTGATTTAGTCCTTACACATTTAAATAGGATATGAAACTGGTGACATAGTTATCATGCTTTCTGTTTCTTATACAAAATTAATAACTCGGTATATTAAAGTCACCCAATAGAATTGTGTCGACTTCATATAAAAAGTATAATGCAGACTAAAAGTCAAAAAACACTGCATACTCCTCTACATAAAGGCGTGTAAGTATATACATTAATAAAATATAATTTCTCTAGGTCATAATCTTAACTTCTACCAAATCGGTAAGCGAAGGCACCAAAATCGAATTATAAAAATTAGGTGTAAAAACCTTTAGAAGTTCCTAAAATCTGTAAGATTCGAGAAAATCAATAATTTTAAACCAAAAATAAAGTTTTAATAATGTGTTTATTTCTCTGGTGTCATACAAACTAAATTTGGCCCATCTAAGAGCATCCACTTGCAAAGCTGAATTTTGAAAGCTATTATTTCTTATTTAATGTTGTTATAATTTGTTAGTAATTTGCAGAAGCAAACTTAGAGTAATAAATATTGCAGCTGTAACCAAACTTACTTTTTTTTTGCACTGACTTAAAAATTCTTTAATAATAAATTAGTTATTTAGTTAAGCTTATATAAAATGTATACTGTTTTCGCTGAAGATGTTTTCAAAATGCTGCAGTTCTGATATATCAGAATGTTCTAGATTAAGTAAGATTATTAAAATTAAAACTTGGTTTAAAGTCGTGAAGATATATATTATGTAAAACTTAAGGTACCAATATTGCTAAGAAAAAAATTTCTTATTAAGACACATTTAAACATGGCTATTAAAAAAATATGATCTAACACACCACCAAAATCAATTCAATGGACTGTTCTATAACAGAAATTAAATTGTTTTAATTTGAGTCTTGGTCACTGACCTGAAAACTGAAACTGGACAAATACAGCTGCCACGCGGTGTGGCGAATTTACGACGACAAAAAAAGTAAACAAAACAAGCCAGTAAGCGATGCTGGAGCATGCGCACTAGATGCATTTTTAACTTAACCGACGACAAGCACTTACCTTTAAATTAACCAGAGGTTAGGAGTGATCAGGGACATTGACAACTCTAAAATTTAAATTTTGAATAAATCGTAAAGCTGGCAAATTGTCGAGATATACCTATTGTAGGAATGTTTATATGATATACGTAATGTTAACTAATATCAATTAAAGATTTCAATAATTAATTTCTTATTTTGTTGCTCCTAACAGTCAAAACGTAGAGGCCAATTTTAATGTACAAGGTGACTGTTATTCTTGTCGTTAATTTAGAAAATGTGTGCATAAAAAACTAGAATAAACTGCACTGGTATGGGCAACAACAAAAACATCTCGAAGTCTCAGAAAATAAAGAAAATTTCGCAAAATTGAAATTCACTTAGATGTTTTGAGCAATAAACTGATAAATAATTATTAAAATGTTAAACTAAACTCTGTTTTTTTAAATGCTTGACATGCCAAGTTTCGTATTGAAATATTGGCATTACTGATACTGATAACATACTCACAAAATGAAATAATCTACTATGGCATAATATGGTATCTCAGATTAAATTCTTGGAGGTAAATGTTTTCCTTATAGCATGGCAAAATTTGATTGAATGATTTGACATGGGGAAGATTTTCCACCAAGGTAAATTTCGGTGAATTTTTTCCATTTCAATTTGCAAGTAGGTTGGGTTTATTTCTTAAAGGGACCAAATTATTCTGCTTTAATACATTATTATAGGCTTGAAGTATCTGGTCTCTTTCTAAACCAAACAGTAGGCTTCCCTTTAAAACAAAGCTATTTGGCCCTTTCAGAAATAAATTACTCAATACATGTACAACTAAATTTATTTGTTTTAAGTTTAAAACTATAAGTACTATATCATTTTGTTCAAAGATGACTTTCTATTGGATTGAATCCTAAACACCCTCAACCATAAAATTTCCTCAGTTTTTGGGTATTATAAAGTCAAGCTGAAATTCTTTAACAAAAACAAGAAATACCTGGAATTTTGCACTTGTTTGGGCAAGAGTAAATCCAGCAAGACATATGTATTGTCTTTAAAAAGTATCTAAACCACTCAAAAAAGTCACAAATAGTTAATTAACAAAGCAACCACAAAATACAAAACTCGCATTAAAAATAAGTCTGAACGCCAATACGGGACTGTAAGTGATTTTTTGCACGTGCGCTTTGTTCAACGGTTCAAAAAGAAGTGAAAGCGCCTACGCGATGCCAACTTTTTACGCCTCAGCCCGTTGATACCGTTTATCCAGTTAGTTTTTAGGTCAGTGGTCTCGGTCATATAATATTTGAATTAGGAATTTTTTAAAAAAATGAACCTTTTTGTTTACTCTCATTCTTAATAGCAATTATTCTAGTATAGTATAACTACTTTCACAATTTATTTATTTTTATTATAGTACAATATTTCTAATTTTATTTTGTTTTTAGTTCCAAGCCATTTTGGACCAGTTGTTTTTAACCTTCAACTCCGTATCAGTCAACAATTTCTCCGAATTATCGGCGGGAGTATTTAGCTGGCTTGAAGAGTACTGCAAACCTCAAACTCTTAAGGATACTGTTTACCAAGTGTTAAGGAGGCACAACAGCCAAATGAGAGGATGATTACGGCATGTCAGTTGAGTTTTAGTTGGAAAGGATGTAGGCAAGCTGTCAATTAGCATATAATATTTTTATATATTTCTAGGAATTAAAGTTTATATACAGGCCTTTCCCTTTAAAGTAAAGTTAATATTATATATTATTATATATTACCGTTACAATTGTTCTGGCAAACTTCAGTTTACCAATACAAAGTCTGAAATTACTTACTGTTTCGGGCTTCCTCAGCTGTGCAATAATATGAATTAGTCAAAGTCCGAAATATGTTGGTATCTTTGTTATATGTCATGATCAGAATTGGCATTATCTAGTAATTTTTAAACCTGAAAATATATATTATGTACTAATTACAGGTTTTTGTTATCTACATATTACTATTAAAGAATATGTTTAGGTATTATTTATTTATTAGAAGCCGTCTAACAAGTATATATAGGAATATTTGGCTTATTGGACTGAACTAAATTAACTGCTGTGACTAGGAGCACACTAAAGTGTACCGAGTCGAGAAACTGGATGCACGCGACATCACGTATTACGTCTTTTTTATATCAACCAAAAAAAAGACCTTACCAGGGCTAACCAAAAACACAGTCCAATGCCAAAGAATTAGTATATCATTATATGAAATAAAAATGGTACTTGATATATAGGCAAAACACGTGTCTATTTTTGTTATAGCTTTAACAATGATTTTATCAAAGAACCTAGTGCTAACCCAGTGCGGATCCACGTAGCGGTATTGATTGCTGATTTGACGCATAATAATATATAATTGTAATGTTAGATAGATATAATTCTAATTATGTCATTTAAAAACAAAAATTATAGAACATCGCCCGACGGAGACGCTACCGAGATCCTCCCAGAAAGTAAACGAGTTTTGTTTATACTCCAATATTTTTAATGATGTAATGCGTGATATTCCTCCTGCACCCAGTGTATTCGAGTGGGTTCACTTTAGCATGCCCCTAATCACAGTTCATATTATTTTCAGTTTCAATATCCCTAGAAAATATCAATTATCATAACATTCAACAATGGTAAAAATATAATTCGGACTTTGCCAAAAACAATCAGGTAATGTGCGGTTTGACCGAGCAACGGACTTTGCCGATAACATATATATAGATATAGTACATAGGTATAAGACGGGTAATTTAATATTAGCAAAAAATATTTCATAATTCATGTTTTGTTCAGATGTTGGGATAGTTTTTTCCAAATGGCAAGTAGTAAATATCGCCAATAATTTTACCCCTATTGTGATATATATAATTTGATGAAGCATTAAATATATTTTTTATTAAACATAATTATTAATGTTTCAATAATTCACCCACAATCTGAATCATATTAAAAATATATATAGGTAACCTTATTCTCTCAAAAACATTTATTAGAGATATTGGTTTTCAGTATCTCCCATAATTCACCCTTCGTCAGAACCTCTATATATTCTAACCTACCAATAATATGCTAATATTTAAAAGAATATTTTAGTTAATTGATTAAAAGCAATGAAAATTAAAATAATCTCATATAAGTAAAATGTATTAACTTCAACAAGCAAAGAATATTTCCATCTTTAAGTCCCTATCACAGAACCACTTATGGCATGAACGAAGCGTTTGTGCCTTGACTTGTAGTTTGTAAGTGTGATAAATTAGTAAGTGTTGGCTATTTTGCAATATTTTATTGGATATTATGTTCATTTCCTCAATGTTTTTATCATTTTACAAAAATATATTTTATAAAAAAATACGACTTTTACAGATTCTCAGGCACTTAACTTCACAATTTAAGTCGTTTTGATTGATTATGACAAAAAGCATTATGTTTAGAGAATCTATGATTATAAAAAAAACAATGTCAGAATTCTGCGGCTGATCAAGATTTGAATAATTAAGTTCAACTTTATCATAGCAAGTCATTTATTTCAATATGTTAATCTTAGAGAATACATTTCGGACCCAAAAATCTGGGATAAATGACCATAGAGAATTGTTCTTTAAACGCAGAATTTGAAAAATGTGAAAAGTGATATTACAAAACGATGAGAAAGATGCGCTGTCACTGTGTGTGTTAAAGAATTAGGCCTGGTAAAAACCAGAACGACATCGATCTAAGAGATAATAGTTATGAAACCTGGCCATGAAGAGAATTACAAACTTTTAAAACTTTTTGTTTAAGATTGCGCCATTTTGAAAATACTTCTGAAAGTGTTCTTAAAGCTTTTTTTATTAATTTATAACTTTTTACACAATGTTTCTGATTTTAACAGTTATCTAAGAACACCAGTAACTAAATTGTATATTACGTTTAAAAAAAAAATTAGCAACGTTGACAGATTTTTGGATTTACCAATTTGTTAAAGGAAATGAAATCACTAATTGAAAATTATTTAGACAACATAATTCTAATGTTATTATTTATTTTTATTATTATAGTTTTAATCAAGGTTAACCTAACCTAACCTAACGTTAAAGGGTCAGATCCACCTGACAGCATAGGTTTTGTTAATATAGATAATATAGTTTTTTTAATATTGACTAGGAATTCGGTTGGCGCGCTACTAAGCGCTTTCTTTATGGCAAACCTAACCTAAACTAATTCGCATTTTGATTAATTATAAGTTTTGTTATAAAAAAAATTAAAATTTAGTTTTAGGTATATCATCACTTATAGGTATTTCTTTAATTATGAATATGGCAACGCCGCAATTCAAATTAAAAACAAGCATGGCGACAGTCATAATGATGTTTGAAATCAAAATTACCTTTAATTTGTATAATAATCACATTTTAAAGTAATTTTCGAGTGCTGATGAAAATTTTCAACAGATTTTCTCAATTTGGACTGCTAGAACGGTGGGTGAAAACAAAAAGAACCTAAAATAAACGAGATTTAAGAGTGTCAACATAGTTTTCCAAAGCTTTGGTCTGGTAATGCCTCTGGGACTGACCACCTCACCACTACAAAGTAATACATTTTTTACGTCAATTTTATTGAATTAATAGATTATAAAAAAAATTGAGTCATTTAAATTTTTTTTATATCCTATTCACCAATATATTCAGGTTTAGTTGGTCATTACAGATTAGTTTTTCCCATTATCTGTATATCTTCTAACAAGTTTTTTTTTAATACAATATAAATTGATAAGTAATTAAAAATTGTTCAATTATTGCAAACTTTCCGATAATGCTGTATAGGGACAAGTCTGTTCTATGTTGGGCATTCAAGTTTTAATAAATACCAGTAACAAAAATACGTTTTTAGTTTTGGCCTTAATAAAACACTACAGGAACTTTCTTCACGAGCTCTTTGGCTACCTGTTGAGCTGTAACTATTCTATAGCTACATCATCTTATATAACAGGTATTAACAATATATTGTTGGCAATATAACATTCAAGTTGACCCTGTTGGGTCCTAGTGTGTTTATAATTTAAACTGTAAGCTAAAATAAATTATCAATACCAGAGAACAATAGAATACAATACAATACTGTTTTCAGTGATAAAGGTAACACAAAATATAAACTTTATATTCCATTCCAAATTTAACAAACTTTTTATTTATAGTGTTTTTGTTGTTTTGTGCTAACTGAATTTAATAAATGTAAATAAAAATGGATGGCAATGAATTTAACCATGAAATATATGTGGAATGTAAACCAAACTGTTTGGAGGAATACTACAAATGTGATTCATGTCTGAAGAGAATTCATAAGGAGTGTTCAAAAGGTGCCTCATCTGAAGCAAGGTGGTTGGCCCTACAAAAAATAGTACTAATGCTAAAATGTATGGAATGTAAACAACTTATACTAAAAATACCATATATGTCAAAATTAATACAAGAGATGACACAGGTATATAACTGGTTGCGTAAAGCATTTAACTGTTCAGACAGCTCAGAGTGTGATAGACCATGTAAGAGTGTCAATGTCAAAAATGATTCTAAATGTCAATTAAATTTACTATGTGATTAAAAGTTTTGTTCAACCAGCTATTAGAATATTTAAAATCAGATTGTCAAAAAACTACATATGCTTGGGCTCTTAAAAGAGAAACCAGATACCAAAGTGAACCCAGTGAAATCAAATCATCCAACATTAATAATTAAACCTAAAGTGAGTCAAAATGCTCAGAAAATTAATAAGGAAATTAAGACTTAAATAAATCCATCCTAAATACTTGACTGTATTCATGCGTGGTAACTTGGCTACTTCTTGTGCTTGGTAGTCATAATTTTTATCTTTTTTAATCGCATTAAGTGTCGGTAAACTAGTGTGACCGCAACAATTGACGGATCAGATACCCAAAAACGCCGGCAAATACTTGCAGCACGGAAATCGGTGACCTTTCGAAGTAATCATCTCAAATTATTATTAACGAAAACGAAAAACAGCTGATAGATAGCCATAATTCATCTTCTTCTTCTCTACTTTGCTTTTGAGCACTGAAATCTGCTACTATCAGCACGGTGCTGTCCTGTCAAATCTCTCGAGAATAACGAGCGACGTTGCCAAGCCGGTAGTAACGTCAGATACCTTAATCCAATGTCGTCGTGTTGCAAATGCAATAGTGCGCTTACGCAGAAGAAATAAATTATAAAATGATCTGTGATTTCTGTAGAGAAGTACATTGTCTAAACTGCTCACAACTTTCGACATCTGAAGCACATGTGACCCGCTTAAGCAAGAAGGTCCTCCTTTTTGCTTGTGCTGATTGCATTCCTGTAGTCAACAATAAATTAAAAACATTCTCTGCAGAACTAAAAAACCATTTTGAGAGTCTGAAGACCGAGATAGAAAAGTCTTTTACGACAGCAATAAAAGATCTAAAATCCAACTATTTTAAGCAGATGGAAAAAATGGAAGATATGCTTAGCAAGAAACTGTCTCGCCCAAACATAATAGACAGTAAACCTAAACCAAGTACAGTGAATCCAACGGCTACGAGTACATCAACGGCAGTAAAAACAGGCAATACAACTGTTTCCCAAAAGAATCTCATAGCGCTTGAAGAGAAACAAAAGGAAGTCATGACGTCAGTAATAAATTTAGTCACACCAAAGGATTCTCAACATGACAGAAAACGGACCCAAAAATTCCTATAGTGCGGAATGAACAACCCGCTTCAGCCAATGTCGAAAGGTTCCACACTTTAAGTGAAACTTCTGCTTTTACTTTCCCAAAAACAAGAAAGCGTATTACACACCCAAAGAGACTAGGTACTGGAGAATCAGCTGACCATGATTCAAAAGGATTTACTGGTGGATGCCGCAGAGCATGGCTCTACATTAACCGAGTTCAGAACCATGTCTCAGAGATGATGATTAGAAAATACATCAATGGAAAGCCTGGTTTTGAGGATGCTAAGATCGAAGTTAAAGAAATACCGTCGGAAGAAGGCAAACTTAAAAGATTTGTTGTCACAGCCCCGATTGAAAAGAAGGATGCTCTATATGACACCAGTTTTTGGTTAAAGTATGTAGGCATTAAAAGGTTTGATTTTGACAGGCACAGAGAATGTTTGCAGTCAGGGGGTAAACATTTTTTATAAAAAAAAAACCTCTAAAAATTAAAATTGTTGGCTATGCCGAAGACAAACCTGTGAATATGTTGGAAGGATCCATTCGAAAACCAAACAAATGGAGAGAACAACATGAACATCGGAAAGTTACATATATAAAACGATTCAAAAATAAACCCGCTTCTACCATATATGCTGCATGCTTTCATGGTCTATTTAGTGAAAATGATCAATGAAAAAATGTATACATGTTGGCAACGATTACTCGTCTACGAAGATCTTATTCTAGCAAAGTGCTATACATGTCAGGGTTTTAACCATAAAAGTAGTAAATGCACAATCTTATCTGTGGAAACTGTGCTGGAAGTCACAACACCACTGAATGTGAAAGCCAAAGTAAAAAGTGTGTTAGCCCTAGAACTGCAAATAAAAATTGCCAATTGCAATATAGTGTTGATCATAGTGCATTAGATATAAAACTGTCCGTCATTTAGATACCATGTGGTGAATAAAACTGAATATGCGTGAATACCGAGCAATGGTTATTACCATTCAGGATGAGATACCTTAAAGCATAAATGAAGAAAAAAAAGATCGGCATTAAACAGGTTGAAGAAGTAATAAGTCAAAATGAAGAAGTCTTAAATATAATAAATATTAATATTAGGAGTATAAAAAAATATTGACAATTTATCTACTTTTTTAGAATCATTTAATCTTCTAAACATACATTTTGGATTTCTTGCAATTTACAAACCGCCGCCTATTTCACAAAGAGAGTTTATTAGTGACACATTTATTTCTAGAAAACTCTGCATCTGCGAATATTGAATTTTTTTAGGTGATATAAACATTAAGCTTTTGCGGAATTCAGCATCAGGGTCCTAAAATTTAGCGCAAGGGATACATAATAAACATATTTAAGAGTGTTATATAAATATTGCGTTAATGCAGTTGACAAAATGACTCTCTAATTTTGAAAGTATTGTAGGTACATTTAGGATATTTTAACGTTCATATCCAATCGTTCTTGTACTGAATTACACAAGAAGTTTAAAAAACATCCCAAGAAGATTTATCTGATAATTTTCCTGATAACATGGTTATACTATTAGGTCAGTTTCTCGAAAAAAGTTAAAACAACAATAAATGAGTTGATTGATTTTATTTTTGGTAAGCATCGCACCGCCTTATCGTATTTCCCAGAAGTGTACTGCTCTTTAACATATTTAACTATTCAACTATTTCCTCTTCAGCTTCAATAAACTTTTTTTCAATTTTTTTTTTTGCGCACAACAGATACATTTTAAGAGAGTTATTGATATATTGGCAATAGTTATTGTTATTACTAAAATGAATTTGCCATAAATGTCATAATTATAATTGATCACATGTACGTTAGAAAACGGAGATTATGAATGTTATTCTGCCTGACCGGTTTCTGTCTTTAATCAGATATTAAATAGCACGTTGACTTTCAATTTATAGTAACGCATTTATAACCTTTAAAAATCTCCACCCCCTCCCACGAACTACAGGTTCAAGTCTCTGGCTGGTAACTGTTCTAAAATATATATTTTCATTAAATCCACATTGAAGTCACCCGCATCCACTTCGATACACTGATACACAAAATGTATCTTAGTACTCGGTACCGGGTCTTTGGTTATATTTTTAACGGTATAGAGATTTTATTAAACGGGTTATCAAATAACTTTAAATAGAAAACTTGTTGGGTTTTATCGCAATCATTAGAATTTACAACAAAAAAAAGACGCTTGGAGAAGGTAAGAAATTATCATAAACTTCGTTATTTTAAATGTAAGACCCTGTATAATATATATTCGACAAATGGGTCTCTTCGTGCTGATTATAAATATACTAGGTTTGATAAATTTGACTTTAAAGATACTCGAGAAATTTGAGAAAACTTCTGCCATAAGAGGCAATGTATTCCCATTGACTCCACTATGTAGTGAATCTTTTGAATAAAAAAAAACTAACTGGAAGAAGCGCCATGTAGTATTTCATATTAGAAGGCCTTTGACGGCACTACGTCATTTGTGGGACCTTATTTTCTGACGTTTGCATTTTTGTTTGTTGGCGTGTATTGTCAAACCGTCGCGTCGCACGGTGGATCGAATCTATAATACGTGTGGTGGCATCGCTCCCAAACCAACTTAAGAAATAAAATGAAATAAATATAGATTTTTGTGAAGAAATATCTGCTGATTTTGGAAATGATTTTGATTTTTCTAAATTTGGTCTAGTTTTTTGTTTAGAGAGATTTGAAATTGAGATTTGAAAAAATAAGGAAAATTTGAAGAATAACATTAAAAAGTTTGACATTTTTTTATAAATTAAAATAATAAAAAGTATCAATACATTTTATATTTTCAATATCTGTCAACTTTATCTGTCATTTTGACGGCTATAGTCAAAGGCAGTGTTATCGTGCGGGTCATACGATTTATCAACGACAAACTTTTTAAGTTTGTTTTTCTTTTATTACGTGTAATCATATCATCCGCATAAAATGCGGAAGATGAATTAGATAGACCTATGATATTTTCATATGAAAAAAGAGGATAAACATATAAATACCAGCAGTTGCAAAAATCTTTGAGCGATGTCACTTCAAAGTCAGATTGACAAGTCAGTGACAAAATGAGTAATAGAAAACAATTTTCGGGTTTTTTGCATCCACAAGCGAAAAAAATGGTATTAAATCTAATAAAATATTACGAAAATGAAAATTCACCGGCCAATATCCAGGAGACAGTAGCAAAAGCTCTGGGAATCGGTATAAAGACTGTGCAGAAAATTGTGCATGGAAAAAAGCATAATTTACTACCGAAGAAGATTAAGAAATGTACACGAAAAAAGCCAAAGACAGAAGACTTAAGTGACAATGTAAAAATGGATGTTCGTAATGCATTTTACGATTTATTCACATCAAAAACTACTATAACCCTTCAAGTTTTAAAAGAAGCTTTAAAAAATCGAGGCATATTGAAAATTGGACTAAAATCGTTATCAAAATTAATAAAAATGTTGGGTTTTCGATATAAAAAGGACTGTAATCGAAGATTTTTATGCGAGTTGCCACATATAGCAAGTTAGCGTATCCGGTTTTTAAAGAAATACACGGAAAATGTTAATTCAAAATTTAGAAAAGTGGTATTTTTAGACGAGACTTGGATATTTTCTAATGGAAGTGGTTCAAAATCTTGGCAGGACGAGTCTGTAAAAAGTGTCAAGAGAAAAACTGTTTCTTCAACATCCAAAAGTATGGACTACCATGATAATATGAACTGTGATGAAAAGTGGTTAAAAGAACAACTGATTCCAAATTTAGATGCTCCATCTTTAATCATTCTGGACAATGCATCTTATCATTCAAGAATCGTAAATAAACAACCTACTTCAACCTGGAAGAAAAGTGATACTTACGACTGGCTAATAAAACAAAAACAAAATCCTTGCTGAAACTAGAACTTCTTTTAATGACAAAATCTATTAAAAAACCAATAATATATGCCGTAGATGAAATATTACGGGAAAATGGAAATGAGGTTTTACGACTGCCGCCATACCATTGCCAGTTGAACGCAATAGAATTAATATGGGTTGGGGCAAAATCATATTACGAAAAACACGTGAGCGATGGTCTTACATCAGATGAAGTGCAAATTGTTTGGCAAGATTCATTAAAATATATTACACCGAAGTACTGGAAGAGATCTGTGGAACATACGGAGAAATTAATATGGGATTGGTAGAATCGAGAACGTAGTTCTAGATGTCGAAATAGCACTAATGATCATTGCGCCATTGACGATGATATTTTTTAGTCTATAATATTAAAAAGTTTCTGAAGGATTATATTAGTCTTTGACGTGTATAAATCATAAACTGCATAATGAATATCCATTTTTGCATTGTAACTTAAGTCTTTTGCCTTTGGATTTTGTGTACATTTCTTAATCTTCTTCGGAAGTAAATTATGTTTTTTTTTTCATGCATAAGTTTCTGTACATTACTTATACCGATTCTCAGAGCTTTTGCCACTGGCTCCTGAATATTAGCCAGTGAATTTTAATTTAAAATTTTTTTTATTAGATTTGACACCATTTTTTTGCTTACTTTTTTAGTACGTTTGTAATTTTGTAAGCAATAAATAGTTACAGAATACTTGTTCCAATATTAAAGCGTGTTTAAAATAAGTAATTTTTTTTTTAATTATAAGACAAAATTTGATATATAAAAATCGGTAAAATCACTTTACATATCCTGATTGTTCCACTGATTCGAACCTCCTTCCGACTTTATTAAAGCGCTTGCCATTTTGTGTATTTTTGTTTTTGCCAACCAAAAATTTTTAACCAAATACATATTTAGCGAATTTTCTTATTTAGTTTCTCGGCATTTAATATATAAAATAATATTAAGTGGCTATCTTAATAATATTGCGTAAGATAATAAAAAAAAACTATTTTCTTTCTCCCTGTGTATTTGTAAATAGCCCATCGAGATTTAATAGCTGGATAAAAGAATCACACAACATTTTGGTATTCACTGTGTTTTCTGATTTCATTCATAATGTTGGTGACCTTTGGACCCTCAGGATAAGACCGCATTCGACTATATGAAATATTCCTGAATTTTCATTACTTTAGAGCAGTTTTAGATCTGAGCGTCCTTCGTCACCTTCGGAAGGCCCAAAATCAACTCCAGTTTTTAGAGCTTCCGGAATATTAGTTGTATTTAATAAATCTGTTTGTCGTGTGTCATGATTATGTATAGTATGCCTTTTTTCTAAATCTATATTGGATAATTTATCTTTTGTAAGTATTGAATGGATGAAAATGCATGTTTTTAACTTATAAATATGGTTAGTATCTAAATAGCCAAATTTTGTATATAAATTTATTGTTGGTTCTAGGAAAGGAAGTTTATGTACACATTTAATAATTTTATTTTGTAAACAACATAAAGGTTTCAATGTTTTTAAATTAGCAGATCCCCAATCGGAAGTGCACTTGAGTTTTTGTACGTAAAGGCAAAATTCTTGTTATTTTAGTGAAAATCAAAATTCTTAAAGTGTCTTAATAGTTATGTTAGGAGCTAATTGCCATAAAAAACACAGCGTAATATTTAATCTAGTACTTCGTTCGCCAAAACATTTAGATAACCTAAGTATGTTTCCAAACGAAAAAAAAAGTATTGTATGTTTGTAAGAACACTTTTCATGGAACCAAACCAGAAATTTATTTAGTGGGGGTCCAAACGATCAAATTTCAGGGAAATTAGTAAAAAGAATGCCTATACCAAAATGTTTTAAAAGTCACGTGCCTGAGAAAACCATATAGTAATCTTAAAAAGTGAATATCTCAAAAAATCTAGGAGTTGAATATATAATGTATACCTCTAAATAAGATACAAAAGTTGACATTTGGCAATTTCTAATCTTTGAGTAAGTTAAGAATATACTTATTCTATAAAAAGTATTTTCTAGACAACTTGGTAGACGTTTGGTTGTGTTTAACTGTGCAATGTGCAAAATTTTTATTACTAGCATTCCAATGAAGCATCTATGAATTTAAAATATCTAAGTTCCAAAAAAGTAGGCTTCGCCAGAACTATAAATTATTAAATTCAATTCAATTGGATACATTTTCATTCAAAAAACAAAAACATAAGCGAAACAATTATAATGACTAATAATGTACTGTCAAAAAATGTCTTATATAGTATACATTATAAAATTAAAATACTCTAACTGACGACTACCACCAATATGATACTGATTCACAGCCACAATCACATGAAACGTGACTGTGAGGAACAGCCCTGTGACTTAATATTATATATGGACGGTTCGATGTATTTGGCCCTAAACTTCATTGGCCCAAACAGTTAATACCCCTAAAAGACATTTGCCCGAACCTACATTACACATAACCGTCACTGGCGCTAACAGTCGAAATCCCGACACATTGGAATGCATGGAATTTGTCCTTGGCCTTAAACGTCGAAATACATAAATATGTACGCCAATGACGTAAGAAACTTCTGTCACTGTTGCCAAAGTGCGTTATTGTTCAGATGAAGTACATATTTCCGAAAATATTAGTAAAATAATATGGTGTTTTTTTATTTATGGTTGATAACATGTTATTAATATTCCTAAATAATAAGTTTTAAATCGTTCTCAAAGAATTTTGTTTATAAAAATAGCAAATAGCTACGTATTAATTTTACTGCGTCGTATCAGTGTTAGGATACAATAAAATAAATTTTACTAACATGATGTAAATTGTTAGTTGGTTCGGTTCTGAAACATGCAGAAATAATATGCAAGAATGCAAGCTTTTACTGTGTTCCGGATACGTCCTGAATTCTCAGCTCTTCGCCCATTCAAATGCGATTTCAAGAAAGGGAGTACTAGAAAGTTAGATTCGGCAATTTAAAAGGACTATCAATATTAGGACATCAGAATAATCAGAAAGTATATTGTAATGTACAAATTTCATATTGGTAAGTCACCTAGATTCTTTTTTTGTGTAGGTATACATTTTTTTCTTAAATGTTCCTCCTTCGGATTTTCTACAATATATTGGGTTTTTAATGTATAGTGCACACTAAATGTTAGTTGAAAGAAAAACCTCAACAAAAACATTTGTATTTGGTTGATAAAATGATTATGACATATAGTTGTGTTTGCATTTTTAGGAAAACCATGTAAATTCATGGATGTATCATCCACAGTGGACTCCATTTTGGCAAATCGGGGTATGAATCTTAGACAACAATAAAAAAAGAAAATCAGCTTTGCATATAAAATTATGAGTAGACAGACATAGCAGTGAGGAATGGTTCTATGATCCATCTGAGAATAAATACAGAACTGCTGAGGTAATTCATATGTCAAAATAATTAGATATTTTAATAGAAATGAGGCATTTCTCCTTTTCAAAATATTTTCTTCTTACAAAGAAACATTTGTTAAATAGGTAGCTAAATAAAGTGCTTAGAAGAAAAATAATATTTTATTTCCTCTTTAAAATTTTAGTTTGTAAAAATAAAGCCAAAAATGTTATTTCCTGATAAAATGGTGAACGCTTTGCGTCAAATAAAATATTTAATCTAGCGTCATTCTGCTATTCTTTAACTTTTTTACAATAAACATGCTGGGAGACCACTTCGGGAATATCCTGAAAATTTCATCCAAATTGTTGAAACCACCGCAGAGTAATCGATATACATACATAAAAAAAATACATAGGGTCAAATTGATAACCTCCTTCTTTAGTCTTTTAAAAATTGTATTAATATTTGTGACATGGCCATCTAAACAAAATAAAGAAAATGCCTGCAGATCCGTCATTTTTTGTCCGATTTCAAACATTTAAAAACTGATATTCATAGAATTTAAAGTTTTATCGGAATGTAAAAATTAATAGATAATAATATATTTTATTCCCATATATGTAGGTACCCATTATATAAATGTCTGTGATTAAGTTATTAAGAATAAGTTTGAAGACGACTTCATAAAGTCAAATTTTCAATGTGGAATAAAATATTATTTTTTACTTATTAGTTTTGTTTTTTTTTTAAGTTTTTTTATTTTTTATAAAAATTTATGTTTGGAGAACAAAGCTTTCTGCAGTAGATATTGTGAAGAAACGCCCCAGAAGTGAATCCCATACCTTGTGTCTGTAAAATCGAAACCAAACTTATTCTTAATTACCTAATCACAAAACTATATTTATGTAATGAGTGTTTTGATGTCTAATACCAAGAGTATAATGTTTTACTATCTGTATTAATTTGGTGCTGACTTCACAGACTAAAATTTTCCAGATGGAATAAAATATTATTTTCCATTTTTAGGTGCATTTTTTGAAGTTTTATTTTTTATACAGTTTTTTATTTCATCCTTTTTAGTTCAATTTATATGAGTTTTATTTTAAGTTATATTTAACAAATAACCATATATATCTATGTAAATTCCTAATAAAATGGTGTACGCTTTTATTGCGTCGAATAAATATTTAATATAGCGTCATTCCGCCATATTTAACCTTTTTACAATATGCTGGCTGTGGGACCACTCGGGCAATATCCCGAATATTCCTTGAAAATTTCATCAAAATTGTTGAAACCCTCGCAGAGTAATATATGTACATACATACAAAAAATTCAGAGGGTCAAATTGATAACCTCCTTTTTTGAAGTCTGTTAAAATTTGCATTAATATTTGTGACATGGCCAGCTAAATAGATCCGCCATTTTTTGTCCGATTTCAAACATTTAAAAACTGACATTTATAGAATTTAGTTTTATCAGAATGTAAAAATGTATAGATGGTACAACTTCTGATTAAATCAAATATATTTATAACATGCCTAAGATAAAACTAGAATAATACTTCCACAAATAAGCATTTAGTATGATCAATTTTTTTGAAATTATATGGGCTCATTATTTAAATATAATATGTAGTTTTTTTTTGTTTTCTTTTTAAAATTCAAATAGCATAAGTTCACCAGGACCTGGTTATTTTTCTAAGTAGTGCAATATCTATTTCATTCATTAATCTTTTTTTGAATAAGAGTATTAATTTTTTTGAAAGTAATTAAGAAAATTCTTTATTTTTAGTATGCCTAGGGACGACCACTATGTAATAAGATCACCAACAAGATTTAAGCTCTAGAAAGTTAGTATGTATGTCATTGATTAAAATCTGGCCTTCTTACCAACTACACCAATTCAGTTATTGCCAGGGGCGAGGCAAGTGAAAACAATCCCTTTGTGAGTTGAGAAGACTGATTACATCATACGAAGAAAATATTTACTGTAATGTGTAAATTGTAAAGTTAATGTTTAATATAATCTTAGGTTTAGATTTATTCTGAAAATAAACTATATCTTGACATTCACCATTTTGTCAAGTAGGTATTGTATGCCATTACAATGTGTCTTACCTACAATGAATAGACTTACTTCTTAAACTTTTATTATTTTTTATTGCTTTATTTACCAACAGTACACTCAAAGAATCTATGTTAATTTAATTAAAATTTGGATGATTAATTTATGCAATTGAATAAGTTAGTTTTCTTTACATTAAGGGTCAGTTATCCAAAAACTATTTAACCTTATTCATATCCTCAATTAATAAATACTGCAATTCTTCCCATGTATTACTGGGGAAAATCAAAGTGGAGTCATCACCATAGGCAACCACTTTACTCCCTCGTGCCAAGATTACAAAGAGTGTTGATATACATGTTAAAAAGCACAAGACGCAGCACTGTACCTTATGGTACTCCAATTTTGATTTCTTTAGGCTGACTCATAGCTTCTCCTCCTACTTTAACATAATTAAGTAGATACATTTTGAAATCATTCAACACGGATTCTCCACATCATATAGCTATCCACAATGTCCAGTAACAAAGATATATAACTTTTACAAATATTTGTGATTAAATACACAAAATGATTTAAAGTATCATTTTTTAAAATATAGCTATTATTGTTACATCCAGGGTTAGGCTAACTCCAGACTGGACTGGAAAAATTCATAAAAACTCTCAATATATAAACTTAATTAAAGTTATCATAACAAAAACACAGTTGTCTGTATTTTAAAAAGAAGGCAATCTATCTTGTTAATATTTTCAGAATTTGAAAGCTTGCTTCTTTAGCTTTAAGAAGCCAGTTATTTTGATAACTTCTTCAATTTGTTAAAAATAGTTCGTTCACACAAAAGTAAGGGTAGCTGTAATTAATTTCTTATGAAATTATTTGTAATCACAGACTTAAATTATTCATATTGTTAACAAGTGATATGATTTGTAGAATTTTAATCAAAACCAATGCAAACTAAGCTTCAAAAATGATCATTGGAAATTGAATATCAGTATTTTTTTATTGTAAGGTTAAAAAAGTCACAAAATTATACCTGGCTTCAAAACTGTTTTTGTAAAATTAATAATTTTGGTCTGTTGCATTTGGAGAAATTGAAAGAGCAAAACATAATTATAGGCTCTGTTCACTATATCCGAGCTAGGCCCTGAAGAATGTTGTCACACCAACCAAGTTATTTGTTTGAAATTGTTTTTAAATAATTTTAATAAGAAAATTGGATTTTATTGTATTTAATAAATCAGTGGTTCACCTGCCCAGACAAATTGGCATTTTATCACCTTAACAAAAATATCGAACCTTATATTTTTTTTATTTGAATTAATCTGTACAGGTAATTTTTTCCAAAAGGAGATTATCAATTCAATCCTATTATTTTTTTTATGTAGGTACATCGAGTACTCCTGATTTGACCAATTGCGCCCAAGACAAAATATCTTACATTCACCATACTATCAGGAAAAAAATATGCCTGTTAATATCATGATTTGAGTAAATGTCACAAAGTTCAATTTTACTGATCATTTTAAATTTTAACAGTGAATATAGCTGGTTTTCTATAAATGTGTAGAGATGGCACATTTTATGCAATATTAATATGGTGATTGTGGTTAGCTACTTATTTATTTTGGATGTCCATAAGCTTTACCGCTTTACCAAGTTTAGGTAGGTAGTAGGTAGGCCAGGTAGTAGTATATACATATATATATATATATATATATATATATATATATATATATATATATATATATATAAGGTAATTGTATGATTAGTATGCATCTGGACACAACAAACAAATTAATCAGTAAAATTATATGTTTTATTTAAAAAATTACAAAACTTATTCCTAGCTATTATATATTATATTTATTTTAGCACTTAATTTTTTCTTTTTGGGTTAAACTTACATTTTACTTCTTTTAGTATCTGAGTTTTATTACCTGACTGTATTAAATATTTTAAGATTCATTACTTAACTATTGTTCTATGTTTTGTTCTGTTTGTGAGTATTAAGTGTATTTTCTTTTGTACAATTATGCTTTTTTTGTATAATAATATATTAAATAAATACAAACATTGTGAAATTTTAAACTATAACAATAAAATATATTAACAATGACAGGCAAATAAATAGTATTTTTATCATCTACAATGATCAATTATCATCTAATAATGTACGGGAATATTGATTATAAATAGAACCCTCAATTTTTTTATGGGACACCCTGTCTGTTATATGCCCATTAAATAGGCATCTTTTTGCTAATCTTAAATATGTTAGATTTGATGCCTTTACCCTTAAAGCCAATGGAGAAAAACCATGCCATAAGAGGCAAGTTATTCATATCGGTGTTATGTTTTCTCTAACATCTCTTATAATAGGTATATTGTCAATTTTCTCAGTTGTGTTTCACGATAAATGTTTCAAACCTAGTATAATTATAATTAGCAAGAAGAGACCCATTTGATGGACATATACAGGGTGTACCATCAAAACAAAAAAAAATTGTCATGCTTTTCCGAAAAAACACCCAGTATAGATAGAAAATAATGGATTAAAAATCTACAACTTCTACATTTACCAATTTTTTTTACAAAAAGTTAAATGAACGTTTAATTTATGATCAATCAAAATTCGTATGCAATCATGAAATGCTTACTTCATTTTGAAGTATTCAAGATTTTTGTTTAATTATATAATATGATTTGCTCTTAAATTCCAATGGGATTTGGTTATATATTCTTGGCACCATTTATTATTAGTTTATTTTGACAAATAATGACATTATGTCAAAGTCAGTTAAATAATATTTAACATATAATGTTTAAACCAGATTTTTGTCAATTAAAAAATATTTTTCTTAGTCGGACATTAAACAAGGCACTACAGGTATTATATGGGATAATGCTTTCAGTCAATGTCTATCCTTCTTGAAACACTGTCTCAACCTTAAGTATTATTAATCTTATAATATGATACCTTAATGTACAGCTGATTTAATTGTGATATGACAGAATCTATGTATAAAGCTATTGTAGGATACCTTTTTTACTGGTTTGGAACTATTTATTTAAAATTAACATTTACTTGAATAAAGACTATACCATAATTTTTTCAACAATACGCAGTCTTATAAGTTTGACAGCAAGTTCCCAACGTATGGTAAAATCAACGATAAGATCTAATATTTTTAGGAAATTTTATAAGATTAGGCTATAAAAGTTTATATTTTAATAAGTTAATTGATAAGATAATTTACAAGATCTAAACTACTTTATACCAGTTAATAAACTTAAGAACCTGAAAGCATGAAATTAATTGAAGGTATCTTCGAAAGACTTTTGTTCTTTATAATTATATCATCTACCTAACTTTTTCTTAAGCCATACTTAGATTTTAAAAAAAATTAAAGGTGAGATGTGCAATATCTTGCATACTTACTAAATTAACTTATTACTCAATTGTGTATACCAACTGAAGAAAATATATAAATAGGCCACAGTTAATATTTTTAAAATATGGGGAAAAAATCTTCAAATTTCTAATCCACTTTAGCTATATATCTTTAATCAATATACAAAATATGTGATACACTTTACAGTAACAAAAAAAATTATTAAAGATAAAATTAATAATAAAGTTGACCCTACATTTATCATATGGTGCATCTTTTTTAGTTCTTAAACTACACACTTTCTCAGCAACAGTAATTGTAAGTACTACTATAATATACACGTCACTACTATCTGCAATGCACATATGAGCAGAACTAACTTCCTAAGCCTTATCTACGATACCTATATCAAACATCAAGAAGACTTGGTCCTAAAACAAATTATAATTAATAAAGTACCTGCACGAATAACAAGCTTAGGGAAAATCATTAACAATCTTATAAAATACTAATCAATATGTGTCTGATAAAAACTGATTTTTAGATAGGTATTTGCTTGGGATCAGGATACAAAATTAAAAAACTTAAAAAAAAAAAGTTGAAATTATGTGTCTCAAAAAGCTCATAAAACATATTAGTTAAAAGATACATGTTCAAGCATCAAGGCTTTTGTGGATTTTTATATAGTCTTTAGTAGACAAGTTTGTTTTATTTTTAGGTAGGGAACAATATCCACATTAATAACAGATGGGGACTCAATCCTATATACTAACAAATAAGATTATCTGAGTGTAAGAGTCCAAAAACTGAAATGGTTGCAACTTTATACCATATTTACACTATTCTAAAATAAACATACTCACTTTATATGTAGAAGCCTTGTTTATATATAGACAAGGGTAGAAGGTTTAAAATCATCTCAATGCAAACATGCAATAACCTCTTCCTGGGCTTTCCAACAATAATTTTTTTTTTCAATATTCAATCTCCATTATTCCATTAATTAGATATTATCCTGTGATAAACAAATGCTTTATAATAAACCAAAAAAAAAAAACAGTCAATATACGGTTAACAACAAATATATTTATTTTTATCAATAAAACTTGACAACACAGCAGGCCTATTTAAAGAATTTTTAGCCAGTAGCGTAGCTCGCCAATTCGGTATTTAAAGTGTCGGGCTAGCGGCGCATTCCACACATTCCAATCTGTCGGGATTTCGAGGGTTTGGGCCAGTGAAGTTTTGGTCCACTAACTGTTTGGGCCGGTGTGGTTTAGGGGAAAATACGCACTACCATATGGACTACAATTCAGATAGTGTACAACAAATTTGTAAATAAATTGCGACATAATAATATATTATAAAATTAAAATTAGTTGATATATCTAAGGCATAAGGGACTCATGGACCGGAAACCGTTTTATTATTGAGGTACGAAAAACACCAATAGAGACATTCAGCTTAACACCCAGTCAATTAGTAGTAAGCACGGAACAAAACTGATTTTAGGTAAAACTTCTTTGTTTAACCAGAGGTTTGTTCGTGACAAATTGTGTGTTATTAGAAAGAGAATCGGCATTTCTTTGACTATAAAACTAAATGATTTTTGATATTTAATATTTTGTGTTGGGGAAATGTAAAGTCGTTAACATTTCTTGTGACGATTATTATATTGTGCTCTAAAAATTCTTAAATAAGGGGTTGGTGTGATTTTAAGATTTTATCGACAATGACAGACGTATATAAATATAATTTACCTACCTTGATTTGCTATCGATAAAACGGAAATGTTTTTTTAAATAGGGAGTGATATGGTTCTTAATAGTAATATTTTATCTTACTAGTATTTGGAACTTTTTGGATACATTTTAAAATCCTTTCAGTTAACGAGCTACGATAAGCTACATCTCCAAAAACAAAGGGATAAAATAAGAGTATTGCATAATTATATCTCAATGGCAAACTCAAGCCATTCCCGGACATGATCTACGTACTCCTTGTTTTTTGTATGCTACTTCAGTACTCGGTATAAAGCTCAATATAAACTCGTTTTAAATCGAGGTTCTTATGTAATTGCTTTAAACAGGATTTTTAAGATTGGTTTAAACTGGGTTTATAGCCGAATTTAAATCAGGTAAATAAAGGTTTTAAAAAATATTGGAATTAATTGAAAATTGGCAATCCCTAACTTTAAGCGGGATACCTAAACTTTCCTGGGTTTAGACACATTTTTAAAGGTTAAACTCACTTAACGCTTACTGAAATTATTTAAAACATTTAAGCTAAAAACCGAACCCGGTTTAAACCTAAAAAGTCGAAATACTCTCGAAACTATCACTATTCAAAAGTATTATTTTGTTAAAAACTATAACAAGTCCAAAATATTTTGTTGGATACGAGCATTTTTGTTTTGTAGACCTTTTACACATAACTCAATAGTTTGGATTGTATTATTTTTAAGCTGGTTTTAAAGCTAATAAAATATAAAGTTATTTTAATGCTAAAGAAATACCTCATTTCACAAGTAAATTCTTTATAATTTCTTTAATTAATAAAATAAGTTTGTCTACAAAAATTTTCCCCTATAATATACAAGGTGCTCAAAAATACGTAAATAAAATACTTAAAAGCATCTAAATTATATATATATATATATATATATATATATATATATATATATATATATATATATATATATATATATATATATATATTTATAATATATATATATATATATATATATATATATATATATATATATATTTAAGGCTTTTTCTTTTTTTTTGATCTTTTTATATATATTTTAGGGTTTTGGTTCTTGTGGATGTAAGATCCAGGGATTAAAATAAAGTGTTTTTCATCGTTGTTTTTTTTATTTCATTTTTGACGTTTCGGTCAGGCACGACCTTCTTCATTGTTCACAGTTTAAAAACAACATAAAACGAAAATTAGTTACACAGCACATTTTTCATTTTTGAGACAAACACGTTAAAAATACTGATTTTATTATTTGTCACATATACAGGTGAAAGGTTTGGATGTCGAGTTGTTTATGCCGACTGCCAAAATATGTTAGATTATTTATTATTTATCCGATGAAATTTCTTTCCTACTGCATACGGGTGCTACCGGAAGAAACTATTGGCATTGAAATATAAGAATATTTACTTCCACTGCTAGTTAAGTTAAGTTATAATATATATTACTTAATTTTTTTGTGTCAGTTTTTGAATTTACTGAATCTGCATTTCTCTGTATTTCATTCATCTCGAGAAACTCTCTTTTTTTTTGTGTTATTTTCTGTTCTTAAAATTTTTACGTTCTCAAAATCAAAACTATGGTTATTTTCTACAACGTGGTTTGTTAGAGCCGTTTTGTTTTTTATATCATATTTGTGACCGTTTATGCGATTACCAAGGTATTGGCTGGTTTGTCCGATGTATACTTTATTGCAATTGTTGCAAGGAATCTGATATACTACCTGAGTTTTCTTATTTTTAGGAACAGTGGACTTTAATTGACTAAAATTTCTTTTTGTTCTGTTTGTTGGAAAACAACGAAGAAAAACAGAAAAACACTTTATTTTAATCCCTGGATCTTACATCCCCAAGAACCGAAACCCATTATATATATATATATATATATATATATATATATATATATATATATATATATATATATATATGTATGTACACCGGGTGACCACGAGATTACTTTCCGGCTGCCATAACAAAACGTCATTTTTATGCATCTATGACGAGTTTTTACGACTTCCGGTTTCATCTGGCAGGTGACCCGAACTTCTTGATTTTTGAATGAAACTCCTGTATATTTTTGGTTTTTCGGATTCTGCAGATCGTTCTACATCCGAGTGCACCAGTTTTATATCAAATTTTGTCCAAATTTTATTTTTAAATTAAATTTTCCTTTTCCATCTAGAGTGATCTACGATCATCCTAAAATGACTCTACGTACTTTACCCTCTTTTAGAAAAATACTAACTTCATTTTATCTTTGCGAACTTTTTTGATAGAGGGCTTTAAACTTCATTATTTTAGTATTTTTGCCCTGGCTGGGAAAACTGAAATGGAAGTATATCACTTTCATAACATTACTAAATGCAGTATTTCATTACGAACCGTTTCTCCATTTTCGTTCAAACATTTTTGTTTCATTAGGTAGGTAAAAGTTTTTGTAGGTCTAACAAGCCACGAAAGCCAAATAGAATTGAGCGGATACTGGATCTCGCTTAGCCATGGATAACGACCGAAAATAAAACAATTGAATGTTAGGGTATTTAGAGAAAAAAATATTTTAACAAGAAATATCAACAAATAGGCAGGTATTTAAACAAACTGGTAAACCAACTTTCACATTAATAAAACACTCTTCGTATACTCAATTTGTCTAATTTATGAAATGCGTTGCTAATATAAAAACATCATTTAAAATTAAAGTTTCTTGTTTGGTTTTTGCCGGAAACTAATAAAATCACGTGTCCCATTAAACTAACCCCTGTCCTTTCAAAATTTACATATTTTATATTAACAAAATATTCTGTGAGGATCTCTATCAAAAAAGAAAAATTTAATTTGGACAAAATTCGATATAAAAATGGTGCACTAGGACGTAAAACGATGTGTAGAATACAAAAAAACCAAAAATATACTTGGTGTTCTATTTAAAAATCACTTCCGGTGAAACCGGAAGTCGGAAAAACTGGTCATAGATGCATAAAAATGACGTTTTGTTAGAGTAATTACCCTACCAAATTTCGTTAATATCGATAGCGAAATAAAAAAATGTCAGCCGGAAAGTAATCTTGTAGTCACCCGATATATGTATCTAAAATGCGACGCTAATTTTGTATATATATATATATATATATATATATATATATATATATATATATATATATATATATATATATATATATATATATATATATATATATATATATATATATATATATATATTATATATATATATATATATATATATATATATATATATATATATATATATATATATATATATATATATATATATATACTAATCGACAAAATTAGGGTCGCATTTTGTCAGGAGTGATGCCATTTGGCCTGAGGCTGCACCTAAGGCCCTAGATGATGCTCACCGAGCGCCAAGTCCGTGTGTCACCCCTACCGAAGTTTGCAACGCTTACAATTTGTCCAAACGAAAAACTCCATAAAAAATTGGTTTAATTTTAGACTATTCGTTATCCAAAAGGCTGATTTTTGGTTAACTTTTCCAGAATGTTCATCTTGACATGCCTAAACCACCGTTTGAACTCTCCTGCGAAGCCACCCCCTCGCACCTTCACCACCACTTTAGCAAGGGGGAGAGTTTCCAAAAAACGTTTTGACTATTCGGGGGGTAGCTCTTGTACCTAAGAAACTCTCGTGCCAAGTTTGGTGACCATGGCACTAACACTTCCCGAAAATCCACCCCTTCAAGTGCCATTCCGTCTTTGACTTTAGCAGTTTTGTGCCTTTAAATGCATTTTCCGGTAGAAAAAAAAACGTATGTATATTGCAGGACACTTTAAATCGTATTTAGCCCACAAAATCCGCCCTCTTCCTTACCATCCCCTCCCAGAGGATGGTGTGGGTTTTCACGCCGTGCGCTCAGTATAGAATGCATACCTACGTCAAATTTCACTTTGGTCTCTCAATCTGTCCTCGCGCCAGTTGTCGAAAACCAAACAAAATCTCAGAAACTTACCCGTACGTTCACGCCCTGGTTTGGGACAAACCTGCAGATCTGGGACGAAAGTGGCTTTGTACTCCTAAGGACACATCCTTTATTTCGGAACCCATCGAACAAGAGCCCGCCGTAATCCGTTTCGTCTTCAGAGCCAATGGAACGTACCCCTGTGTGCACCTGGGAGGCATAGGTAGCCAATCATATCATGTAATTTTTGCCAAATTCCAAATTTTATACTTCTCTTCACCTTTAACATTTTAACGGCCTCTCATTTCTACCAACTGAGCCGTTTTTACCTCCACTGATAGTCCCATCAGCAACTGAGCTAAAACCTGCTTATTCCTCTTTTTTTTTTCGTTTTCCTGAAATGCCGGACCTGACAGAGGGCCAGGTCATCGAGACCTTGACTATGGTTCGACAATACGTATGTAAGAAGGCGGTTGAAAGCCACTTTGAAATTCTGACTCAATGATCCGACACGATACACGCCGAGAATCGCAATGGTCCACACCGTGCTGTAAACCCGTTAAATAGCAGCAACAGCATCGTCCATTGCAGCGTGTTGCATTAGCGATCACGCTGCAATGCATCACACGGCGTGTGATCAGCGCTAGAACGGTACAACGGCCGCTTTTTGAAGCGAAACGTCACAGCCCCGGGTGGTCAAGAAGCAATAGGGTGCTTATACACTTCACTGGGTCGAAGCGTACTGGAGAATGGATCAATCATTTAGGCACCCATATACCAATGACACATAAATAGACTCGAAAGAGTACCATCAAAGTTTGTAAACTTCATGCTATTTAAGCATCACTTTTTGTACTCTAATATGCCTCATGATGTTCGATTAATGCTTGTTGGATACCCAAGTTTGGAGAATAAAAGAAAGAGAAGCTATCTTATTTTTTTGTACAAATTAATAAATAGCTATATTGACTGCAATATTCTTCTATCCCAACCAGAGACGTACTCGACAAAGGACACTTTTTGCTGTTCAGCCTCACAGAACAAATTATGGTTTCAAGGTCTTCATCTACAGAATGACATCTGTTTATAACGAATTTTTTTTAGATATAGATATTCTAAACATAAGACTTAAAACCCTTAACAACAAATCTTATTTATTAATATATTATTATAATTTTTTGTGTATTTAATTTAAGTGTGCTATTTGAAATATTTTATTTTGTAATGCACACATGCTAAATAAATAAATAAATAAATAAATAAATAGTGCGGTCCGAAAACGTGAGCCTCTCCTGCGACGTTCGCGCAACTCACAGAGACCTACATCCAGAAATGGGACCGCATCTCAATTTATCAAGTGAACCAGTTATAATGGTACATGCCTCGGCAAGTGATTATTTTTTAGATTTTAGTTATCTGATTTTGAATATGTTATATTGTATAATATTCATTAAAGACTCGACAACAAGTCGTTGTTTGATGAATTCTAAATCAACGTTTTTGGAAGGTACCTGTAGTTTATTTTTGTCCAGTCTGTTTTTTTTAATTTTGTTGTTTTTCAAAAGGTAATTAAAGTCTAGCCATTTCAAATTTTACTACTTTACTTCCATTACCTGCATTTGAAAGCCTTTCTTAAAATAAGTAGGTACATTAAAACATTATAAACTGTGTAATAAAAGAACCAGGAAAAAAACGGCAGTAGTTTGGACTTCGTCAAAAATCCTCCTCCCAGGTGCGCCCGCTCTATCAAAGCGCCAACACAGGGTTACGTTCCAGTGGCTCTGGAGCAAAAACGAATTGCAGTGGCTATTTATTCGTTGGGTTCCGGGGGAGATAAAGGATGTATCCTGAGGAATGCAAAGCTGATTTCGTCCCTGGCGCGAGGACAGATGAGACATCAACGTGAAATTTGGCTTAGGAATACACCTAGGGATTTTATAGTGGGCGCACAGCGTGAATAGCCTCACCACTCCCTGGAAGGGATGTAAATTGACTGTTTAGGCATGTTAAGGGGCTCATTCTGGAACAGTTTACCAAAAATCAGATCTTTCGAATAACCAAAAGTAAAAAATTAATCCACTTTTTTTATGAAGTTTTTCGTTTTGACACAATCTAAGCGTTGCAAACTCCTGTGGGGTGACCCACGCACTTGGCACTCGGTGAGCGTCATCTAGGACCTCGGGTACATCCTCAGGTCAAATGGCATCACTCGAGCTTCACCTCTGCCAAAATACCGACAATTTCAAAAAATGGGCTGCTAATTTTGTCGACCAGTGTATATAGTCAAAAGTTACCATTTGTGTCCTATATTTAACAGCGTCCATAATTAAAAAATGTCCCTTAAATAGTCCCCCATTAACCGTCTTAAAAGTCTCCGTTTTCTAATTAGATCCGAAGGTTACTAAAACAATACTCTAATACGAAGGGCATCACCTTTTTTACTCATTTTTTTAACTCCCCTTTGTTGGTAGTTGTTTAGCCTTTGGGATGTTTAAAAAACTAATCCAAATTTCCATGCAATATTAAAGTAAGCAGAATTCTGTGATGTAGTTAGTCTAGTTTCTAGAATTTCAACATATTTTCTTCCATTCAACATTTTCTCATAGATATGGTAAATAAATCGGTCATCCATAAGCAGGCAAAAGACGGTAAATCAAAATTTGTTCTGATGTTTTCTTTCGATCAGAATATTGGGATTTTCAACAGACCAACAATGGTTATTTCATTTCTTTAAAATTCGTGTTTTAAACTTTGATTCATTGCGCCATATCACCTTTGTTAAAAAACTTGGGTCTTCTCGTATTTTAAACAATATCTTTTCACAGAAATACTCTTTCTGGTTTAAATCGCGTGGTATCAACTCTTGAACAGTTTTTAATTTGAAATTATGCCTCGTGGATGTCCATCTCCAGTGACGGTTTTATCGATCCCTTGATGATGAGTCTATTGTTACATGTTTGCAAAATTCTTTTCCATCCGTTTAAATTGTTTTTCGGTTATTGGTGGCAGTTTCATTATAAACACGGCAAGTCCTTGCATAATTTTGAAACATTCACCATATATCACAGCCACATTAAAGATGTCTAAAGAAGTATAATCAATATTAAAAATGTGAGCCATTTTTATTCGATACTTTAAATCTTTTCAAAACTCACAATAATTGTGTATGCATAGCTCGACTCATGGCCTACTTCGATTATTAGTAACCAAAATGAATTTTTTTCGGGAGTGTTGAAATTAATGGTCGAAATCTCAAAAAGGACTAAAGATGGGTTAAGGTTTACTCAGAATTCAATGTCGAATGATTTTATAAAGAAGTGCAGGGTCAGTGGCTTATTTAGAAGAGGGTAAACGCCCCCCTCAGAGCTAATAACTAAATGTTTTGAAAGTAAAAATTATTTTATATTTTATTACCACGATTATATACGTTTTTTTCATTCAATTCATTTTCATTCATTTCATTTTCATTTCATTATGTTGTGTTAACAGACAAAAAGCAAAGACTTTTTTTTTAAAGCGCCAACTGTAAATGCTCGTCCCCCCCTCAGGAAGGCATTCTAAATACGCCACTGTACAGGGTGTATTTAAAAAAACTTTGGGTGTTTTATTTCTCACATAAACCACATTTTGATTCACTCCATATGACCATAGGTTTGTTTACTTCTCGTTAAAATCCTGAGCAAACTGTTATTAAATATAGAACTATTTCTACAATTTTTTCTCTTCAAATTGAAATATCTCGAAAACCTTAAGTCATAGGTATAGAATACTTATTAAAATATATGTAGAATAAAATCTAGGACCCGCATTTTCAGGACATTCCATTAAAAATATCAAAGTTGCTGTCGGTGTAAGCTAGATCCGGCAATACCGCATTTGTCAAAATGTTTTTAAAAAGATGTGTTATGAGCCTTTATTCTCATGTATTAAATTTCAATAATATATATATATATATATATATATATATATATATATATATATATATATATATATAGTGTAACTTTTTGCTCCCCCCCCTCCAAAAAAAGTTTGCTGTAGGGACTAGACCTTGAGCAATTAAATTAACAAATCACTCAATGCTTAAAGCTCAAAAATCAATTTGTTAGTATTTGTAGATTAAGTAAGAAAAAAAACGTATACAATAAAAGATTTACTCACGTGTAACACAAAATAAAAATATAAATAAACTAACAAGGTATCTCAGCCATACTCAGCATGCCCGTCTTCTCCATCAATGCATCTGTTAGTCCTCACAGGGACACACCGAAGAGAAAATATTGGGGGGGCAAGTAAGAAAATCACAACTCAAAAAACTAAAAAAAAAGTACGCAATTTTGTGTAGCTACCTGGTTTTATTCATTCATTCCTTCATATTTTGTTTTCGAAGTCTGGACTATTCGACTTTGAAAATTATTTTAATTTAATTGTTTTAACGATTCATTGAAAAATGAAATAATTCCAACATAAAATAAGATTTCGCCAACCGAATAAAATATTGTCGGCATGCCGGTCCCTGAATCCTCACATCATTGTCCTAATGTCTAAGTGGCGTTTCACATAGAGTCCTAATCGTCAGTGCTGACCATCAGCGTTGATGGCTCGTTTCGACGTGCCTTCAAATACAGCGTGCGCGTAGACGTACCAAACTGTATATTCGCAGCAGGCAAGCCGGTGTTTCCGTTATGTAGTTAATTAAGAAGGAAAGAAAAAAGGTGCAAAACGTGCTTTTATTACATTCATTGTATTCTAATTTTAGATAATTGTCATCTTCAGATTTTTTAATTATTTTCGAATGTCAATAGAATCTTTTGATGAATTACACCATAAATCCCCATTTATAATCGAATTTGTTTATATATTTTTTTAAATAGATTAATACCAGACGTAATATATAATTTTTTTTGTCCATTTATCTTAATACCTCTGTGTTTTATACACTTAACAAGAAGAATCCCATATATATCCTTGCTTTTCTGTAGCAACTTCGGTTCAGTTTGAAAATGGTACATGGTTTAACGAGGCCCTAGTTTATGTTGCTGCTTTCATAATGTCTAGAATGCAATACCGACAACAGCACGCTGACCATCCGCCGACGCACGGGTTCCACGTAGCTAATCGTACGAGCTGATTATACGCGCTTCATGCGAAACTGTTATTACGTACGTCCTGACGGTCAGTACTGACCTCAGATTAATTCATCTGAGGGTATGTCTGTGTGTTCCATTGTTTGCTAAGTCAATAAGAACGTTTGTATATACTGGCACAACGTCCAGAGAGATCAAGATATGGTTTTCTGGAAGGGTTATATTTTTTATATTTCTTATCTCGAGTCTTATATGTAGAATTCATTGTTGTTTACTACATTTTTTAACATTTGTTTAAAACGTTTCAAAGGGCTATCGGCCCTAAAAGGATACCTGCTTTGTGTTGTTTAGGTAACCCATATATAACGGGTGGTATTGCATTATGTATTTTTAGGTCTTTAGCATTTTTTGGAGAGTATAGTTTATAGAAATAAGGTCTTAGGTATATGGCTTACAGGTTGTTTTTAAGTTTTTATTTCTTGGGATCTTGAACCTTTAAATGAAAAAAATTAAGCAACTATATTCACAGTAATGTCTCATTTTATTAAGGTTTCAAGTGTAACTTCAGCCTTTTTCAAAAGATTAAACTGCTCAAAATGGCACTTATGAATCAAATACTAAAACAAAAAGTTACAGTAGAAATTTTGGGGAATCAGATCAGGTAATCAGTCGTGTCATTCTCACATAGTTTTAAAAAATAATTTAACTAGGCATTATCACATTGAACAAATAAATTAAAACTAAACAGGTGACAGTGAATAAAATTGTTTAATTTTTGAATTGGAGGACCATATCCCAAGAACTAAATACTAATAACACACAAGAAAAACTCTATATATATATATATATATATATATATATATATATATATATATATATATATATATTTATATATATTTGTATATATTTATATATATATATATATATATATATATATATATATATATATATATATATATATATATATATATATATATATATATATATATATATATATATATATATATATATATATATATATATATATATATATATATATATATATATATATATATATATATATATATATATATATATATATATATATATATATATATATATATATATATATATATATATATATATATATATATATATATATATACATATATATATATATATATATATATATATATATATATATATATATGTATATACATATTTTTTTTTCGGTGATAACAAATAAATATTTAAAAAAAGTTGACGCCCAACGTGGGGCTCGAAACCCACGACCCTGAGATTAAGAGTCTCATGCTCTACCGACTAGAGCTAGCCGGGCTGTGCTTTTTGCAATAGAATGCTCGCTATGTAGTGATAGAAGATATATATTATTTAAGAGCCCCATATGATTATGGATTTTGCAGACTATGTGTATTCTAAGTGCGACGTTAACGGTTTTTCTTAATACTGACCTGGGCAATCTTAAGCTTTTTAATCCTGTATATAAATCTAGTAATCGTGTCTAGAATATGTGATATTTAGTTTTTTCCTGTAAACTTTCGAAAATATGAAAAATAATGTTGAACATTTCTTTATTTAGATATATGACTTTACAGATTGTCTGTATTTGGAGGACCTGGACAAGTATTGTATTGAAAACCTCGCTTTATTTACGTGGTAAATATTCCATTACCTTTGATCATCTTGCTTTTTACTACATTCCCGAATTTTTCGAAAATCTCATTGATCAACCGCAAATAAAAACCTCAGATATTGCGATAACGCTTCATTTTCTAGTATCACTGGATCACTGGAAAACTTGAAAATGTGTAGGTACTGGGTTTTTGAGTTTTTCCCTTTTGGAGATCTTTACGTTTTACGATCCCTAGATCCCGAAAAATATGTTCTTTCATTTTCATCGGTCTGCCATTTTGCTCGTGCGCGGCATAGCTCAAACTACTTATCCAATTGACTTTAAATTTCGGCAAAATAGAATGGTTACATTTTGGTAAGTCTAATGGCGGAACAAAATGGCAACCTACAAAATGTTAGAACAATCATTATTTAGAAACTTATCGGACTGATCTCAAATTTTGCACAAAAATACAGGCAGAAAGGGTGATTAGAGGTTGTTATTTATCGTACATAACAGAACAAAGGATACATATACAATCCTGGGTGCTACAGGAACTGTTGGAATTATGGTGGGGGGAGGGGCATGGAAACTGTTGATTATTTTCTGTAAAATACCTCTTTTTCTTTTCCGTCATATTGAATTTATTTTTTTAGGATCTAATAATGTTCAGCAAACAGAACATAGTGCTGTGTAAATAAGACTTCTACGTTTTATTCCTTGCTTTAGCATAAGTATGCTTTGAGCTTCTTTTTTTGTATATTTGTCTTCATCCTCTGTTTTGTCACCGTGAGTTCCAGCAAGCTTGTCATGTAGGCAAATGTTAAATATTATTCTCGATATTATTCATATTTTATTGTCGTTTAGGAATTTCATCATTATTTTAATAGAATTTAGAATTAAGTTTGGCAAGTATATTTGTTATGCCAGAGGGTGTATATTCCTTTTTATCCTTTTTATTGAGTTCATTTTTTTTTTTTGAGCGGGTCTTTCCATTTTATTGCGTGTTAGTTTGTAATTTTTTTCTTTAATAATGGGTAGGATTTGTGATGTGACTCTTACTTTTTTGGTACATTCAGAAGTCTTCCTGTATTTGCCAATTTGTCGGCTTGTTAAAGTGTATTTTAACTCGGTGATTGCTTGCCACTCTTCAACCATAACTGAGTGTCCGAAGTTGTATAATAACTGTATATCTCTTGTACGTGGATCTTGTTTCTCATATTGCCTAAAAAGAACATTTTCTGATTTTTTCTGTAAATAAATATTAAAGAACAGTGAATGTGTTTTATTAAAGGAAAAAGCACTATTCCATATTGTGGCACCCTTAATTCAAAAATATATTGTGAAGCGTTCGGAAATATAAACCCGCTCTCAGCCGGGTTAATTATATATTCTTCAACAGACCCTCTTAAACTAGATTTAGAAGTTAGTAAAGATTGGAGTCAATTTTGGTAGCCTGGGGCTGGTATTTTCATCTCCGTATAATTTTATTAGGTGAATATTTTCCATGGTTACAATTGCCCCAACAATCGTTTCCACGGTAAATATTCGAAGATTAAAGTTATTGGGGATGAAAATCGATAGCAAGCTATTTTATACTGTTTACTTCACAAAAGATTTGAGTCAGTTTTGGTAGCTTTAGAAAACTTAAAACCCCAGTCATTCACTTTTTTATGAAAAAATGAAAGAAGAAAGTTTCTCAATTTAAGGAGCTAGAAAGTTTATACTAGGTCATTTTATGCTACTAATTTAGTAAAGATCTGAGTCAGTTTTGGTAGCTTTAAGATAACTTTAAACCCGCGGTCTTCATTTTTTAAAGAAAAATTTCGCAATCTGAGGGTCTAAAAAGATGATACTAGACCATTTTATGTTGCTTGCTTTAGTAAAGATTTGACTTAGTTTTGGTAGATTTTCGATGACTTTATACCCCAGTCATTCTCTTTTTTCTGAAAACTTTTTAATGAAAAAGAAAGAAAATATCTCAATTTGAGTAGCTAGAAAGTTGATACTAGGCCACTTTATGTTGCTCGGTTTAATAAAGATTTGAGTCAATTTTGGTGGCTTTAGGATAACTTTAAACCCCCTGTCATTCACTTTTTATGAAAAATTGAAAAAGAAGAGTGCCTCAGTCTGAGGAGTTGGAAAATTTATACTAGGCCATTTTGTGCTGCTTGCTTTGGTAAAGATTTGAGTTAATTTTGGTAGCTTTAGTATTACTTTAAACCCTCAGGTCATTCAATGTATAATAAAAATTGGAAGAAGGAAGGGCCTCGGCCTGAGGGGCTAGAAAGCTAATACTAGGCTATTTTACGCTGCTTGCTTTAGTAAAGATTTGAGTTAGCTTTGGTAGCTTTAGACCCCCGGTCGTTAACTTTTTATGAAAAATTGAAAGAGGAAAGTTCCTCAATATGAGGGGCTAGAAAAGCTTTAATAATGATTTGAGACAATTTTGTAGGTTTAGGATGACTTTAAACCCCCGTCATTCATTTTATATACAAATTGCAAGAGGGAAGTGCCTTAGCCTGAGGGACTAGAAAGTTGGGCATAGGCCATTTTATGCTGCTTGCTTTCATAAAAACTTTAGTCATGTTCAATCATCGAGTATCTAATGATTGGGAGGGTCATTGGATTCTTATGACTGAAAAAGGTGGACTGCTTCAATATAGAGGGGCTAGAAAGTTGATAATACGTTATTTTATGATTGTTGCTCTACTAAAGATTCAGTTAATTCTGGTAGCTTTATTATCACTTTAAACCACGGTCTTTCACTTTTATCAAAAAGTGAAATTTTAATGTTTTTTCAATTTGAGGGGCTTGAAAAATAATAATAGGTTGATTTTATGCTGCTTACTTTAGTAAAGATTTGAGTTAGTTTTAGGTAGCTTTATGATGTCGTTAAACCCCCGTAAATTGAAACAGGACAATAGCTTCATCTGAGGGGCTCAAAGTTGGTACTAGGCCATTTTATTGTTGTTGGGCTTCTAGTAAAGATTTTGAACAATTTTGGTGGCTTTAATTATTTGAATCACTGGTCATTCACTTGCTGTCTGGGTCAGGAGGGAGATCCCTCACCTGAGGGTATCATCATTAAATAAGTAAGGCAAATGTATGTTGCTTGCTTCTAATAACGATTTGGATCAATGTTGGTAACTTTAGGATGACTTTATACTCTGGTCATACAATTTTTATGAAACAGTGGACAGGGACATGCCTCAATATTGGAGCTAAAAAGGTACTGTCGGCCATTTTATGCTGCCTGCCTTATAATACTATACTTTACTGACTAATTAAATATAGAACAGTATTTTATTACACATCGCAAAGTTAAATTGGGATAAATTGGTTGATAACTCAAATGAGTATTCATAAACTGTAAACTATAATATACTACATAGCATACTGTTATCAATAAATTCTTCCTTAAAATATTCTCAGTAGAATTTATAACATGACTTACAAAGTAAATTTAGATGAACCCTCCCATTACTTTCAGCAAAGAAAAAGCACTGGCAAGTAATCATCAATCAGTATCAAAATTACGATTAAAGCGGAATCTTTAAATACGTTTGGTGAAGACGCTAGGTGAAGGGTTTTTAATAGCGGGCTTGGATTTAAGCTTCCGGTAGATGAGTATATTGTGATAACGCACTGCGTAACTGATTTTTGCTCAATATATTTAACTACGATCTTTATTTTGTGTTATTTATATTCAAAGAAGGAACTTTTGTGTGTATCAGTATTATTATTGTGCATCATCCAAAATGCAAATAATCACAATACAAACACAGAAACTGTATTATCTGGAGTCTCCCAGTATGCACTCGAGCCCACTACAATAAGGGCAACCTTAGCATACCCGCAGGCTACCTTGTCACATTACAAAGTGACCACAATATTACACCCCGGCGCCTAGAATTCCTCCATGCAGAGAGTCAAGACCATGTCAGTCAGAACTAAAATGGGAGATGTTGAATGATGAAGGAAACATTAACCAAAAAATGTTTTTATAAATAAGGACTAATGGTGTTTAATAATGATCTAATGGAATAAATTTACAGTTGCAAGATAAATAAAAAGCTTATCAGACATATATTCTAGAATGTAATCGAATGTGCAACACAAACATCCCTTCCCTTAGAACAAGTAACAGTTCAAACACTATAATAGATAGTGCTTTCTTAATTCATATAAAAGAATGGACCTAAGCTAAAAACAAATGCTCTTGTAGTGCTGACCATGAAATACAGATTATTTCCATTTCTATAAAAGTTAAAGGAACTGATTAAAAATACAGAAATATTTTGTCATTAGAAAATTTACGTATAAATAAAAAGGGTTTTACAATATTAAATGAAAACAAATATTTATTCAATGACCCAAATGATTTATGTTAAGTTATTTTACTTATTATTTTAAATTCCATACATGATAATAGGAAATAGCAAAATTATTTAAATATGAAATAACATTATGTATAAATAGAAAAATAACTCATATAACAAATATTTTGTCTACGACGACAAACAAAACTATTTTAAAGAACTTTTCAAGTAAAAATCAAAAAGTATTTTGGGGTAATTTAAATTTTATTTTGACAGAAATGCGACAGAGAATCAAATCTGATTTATGTTCGTGGTTATTGAATTTAAAATCTGAAAATGTACCAAATATTGTGAAGAAATGAACAATCATTTCGTAAAATCGGGGTTAATGTAAATTTTAATTTAACAAATTCAACCAGAGAAATAAAAGCAAATATTGATTATTAGTCGTTAATAGTAAATTAGTAGTTTTGTAGATGTCAAACAAATTACACAAATAAAATTTTCAATGAATTCAATCCACACTTTATTAATGCGGGAATTTGTTCAAACCATGAATTGGAAAAAATTATAGATGATTTAGATGCAAACAAATCTAATGCATTTGACAAATTTTCTATTAAAATCATTAAATATGTACTAATTCCAATATTTAAAAATGAAAAACAATGGATTATGATAAAGATTTTAGACCATGATTGATACATTACCAGTGTTTATTGATTATCTAGTGGTTACAATAATAGGAAAATTGAAGATACCCAAATACTGTGAAGAAATGTACAATCATTTCATAAATTGGGGTAATTTAGCAAATCCAAAAGAGAAATAAAAACAAATATTGAATATTAGTGCTTCAAAATAGGAAAATGAAAGCACACCAAATTATGCTCCGAAGAAATGAACAATCATTTTGTGAATCAAGAAAAATCAACTTGAGAGACACGGAGTGTTCAGATTTGGTGGATAAAGATTCCTGAAGATGCCTCGTCCAATCGAAGGCGAGACGTCGGATAGTAATTTCAATTTGACACGGTTAAATACAACCATGATTTCTTAACGATACGGATGCTATCAGTAATAATTATTGACCATCCTCGAATAATTACCAGCGCTTCCTAAAATAATAGAAAACATTATTAATAATAGATTAAATCAATATCTACAAGAAAATTTACTGTTTAATAAACGATATGGCTTCTGCGAGACTCAAGGTTACGGAAACGTTTACGTTATGGATGTCATAACAGATATTTAATTTAATGTTAATGGCCATCATGAAAAATGCTTTAATGATCCCTGGATCTGTGTAAGGCATTTGATACAGCAAATATTCCACCTAATATCTATCTGTAGCGTGGAAACTGGAGTGCGATTACAATAAGCCAACCGAAAATGGCTTTACTTCATCTCTAAAGCAAATATGGCCAAGACCATTTTATATATTCGGTGGAACGACAAATATTACAAGCTATAGCCATTTCTCCGAGAAAAGTCAACAAAACTAGTCTAAATTTAAATTTAGGTACACAACAGACCATAAACTGAATTATCAATCAAATCGTCTTTCAGTGGCGGCTGGTCAGACCTACTCTGAGAGACCGCGCCTCACCCCCAAAATAAAGGAAAAGAGAATTTTTTTATATAACTTTTTATCTATTACCAATTAGAAATATACTTTAACGTTTTCCTAAGACATAATAACACCCTTAAAAAAAAAACAAAATATAATCCCATAATAAATATTTTAGAAAATAAATTCTGACCACATCAAAAAACCGACCGTGCAATCCGTGCAAACCCATTCCTAAAGAAAGTGCTCTCGAATGAGGCGAAATAATTTTAGCTTGGAAAGTTTCGAGTTCTGACCTATTTATCAACGGCCGGTGCCGATGCCGGCGAGTCACCTGATTACGACAGGGGGATGGCGATTGCCGATGCACGCGTTTCTATTGCATTCTTGAGGCGATAAATCTGTAGCCTGGATATGCTTTTATTGTTTTTTTAAATCACATGACTAGCGAAATATTCCAACGGCTTCTTTTTACGTGGTGCGTGCGGCTGAGAAAGAAATAGGAAATAGATTGCGATAATCGCTGATTGAGGGCGTTCTGTCTTTTAAGGTGAATAAATACGCGTGAGTAAGTTTTTGTTTTGTTTTGATTTGGTAAGTTGGACCGTTCCATTTTTTGTATTTTCTTTTTGCTTTTGAAATGAATCCTATTCACGACATTATTGCTTCATTAATTGAAACGCCTTTTTTAAGAAGAAGCGAAACTGAAAAGAAACAGATATTAGGTAGCCGTCCGACGCCGAAAATTTTAGCAATATTTAACGATAAGAGGCAAGGTAAAAAATATTCAAGAACTTTTCAAATATCTTGGTACGAAACTTATAGGTGGCTATGCGGACGTATTTATAAAGAAAGCTTATATTGTTGGCCTTGTATTTTATGCGTCAAAAATAATTGGAGTTCAGGGGCGGATATTCGGATTTAAAAAATTTTCACGAGCAGTAAGATCGCATGAAAGTTCAAGAGAGCATATTAAAAATTCGGTAGCACTTACAAGACTGGAGCAAAATAGGGCGACTATTGCGGATGCACTACAAGAAAATGCAAGTCTTAATAAAATTGTTTATAATGAAAATGTTAGAAAAAACCGTTTATTATTAAATTATTTAATTGATGTTACTATTACTTTGGGTAAACAGGACTTGGCATTTCGAGGTAATAATGAAACAACAGATTCTTTTAACCGTGGCAATTTTAAGGAAATATTTGCATGCTTAATAAAAAGAAATGCCGAACTTACTGAACATTGTGCTAAATTTAGTAATATTTTTACGGGACAATCTAAGACTATACAAAATGAACTAATTGGTTGCATACATGACTATATTCAAGAATATATAAAAAAAGAAATCAATGACACCGATTGTTGTTTTTTTGGCGTAATTGCGGATGATAGTGTTGCTGATATAACAGAAAAATCACAGTGTTCGATAACAGTTAGGTATGTGACCAACGGATTTTTAAAAGAAAGATTTTTAGGATTTTTTGACGTTAGCGGTAATAGAACAGCAGAGAGCCTTTTTCATTTAATACAAAACAGCTTAGAGCCTTATGACTTTAAAAATCAATTGGTCGCGCAGTGTTACGATGGGGCTAGTGTTATGGCAGGTGAAATAAATGGGCTTCAAACAAAAGTTAGATCTATTGCTCCTTTAGCTATGTTTACTCATTGTTGCGCCCACAGATTAAATCTAGTTTTACAACAGGAAACAAAACTGATTACCCAAAGTCGTATATTTTTTGCCACTTTATTAGGAATACCAAATTATTTCCACCAATCACCAAAACGGTCTTTTGTGCTTAATCAGATAGTAGGTAAAAGAATTCCGCGAGCTGTAGAAACACGATGGTATACACGGTCTAAAATTTTAAACTTAGTGGCTAATGAATGGGACAATTTAATTATAGTATTTGAAGCTATTATTAATGACTTAAGTTCTGGAACAGAATCTATTAATGGTGCAAAAGGATTTCTAAAGCATTTTAATGATTTCGAATTTTGCCTTTTAACGCATATTTATAAACAAATTTTTAGTTGCACTGATGTACTGTTTCAAATATTACAGTTAAAGCATTTAGATATAAATTACTGCATTTCGCAAATAAACCTTAAAGCAACGAATTATTGAATTTAGAAACGAGGACCATTTCAAAGAACTTTTCAATATTGCTAAAAAAGCCACTATTCTGCCAACTAACACACGTCGAGGGCAATGTTCTAGCGACTTTGATATTTTTACTAAATAAAAATATTATATTTCGAAATAATAGATTGTATAATTCTTCAATTAGGGACGCGGTTTGAAAATTTAAATAATTTAAATTTCTTTGCTTTAATCGATTGCACAAAATATTCGGAATATGTTAAATGCTTTCCAGACGACTTATTAAATAATAAATTAAAAAATTATCCAAACATTTTTGACAGAGATAGATTAAAGAATGAGCTTTCTGTATTGTATAGGGATGAACAATTTTCAAATTTAGATGTCGAAAAAAGTCTAGCTTTGTTATTTACAGATTTTAAAGCAATTTTTGCGGAAGCATATAAGCTTTTTAATTTAGTTTTAACTATTCCCGCAACAAGTGTATCGGCCGAACGAAATTTTTCATGTCTTTCGGATCAAAACCTACCTAAGAAACACAATGACACAAGAACGGCTTTCGGGTTTAGCAATGATGTCAATAGAGCAGGAATTACTGTCAGAACTTTAGTGAGGACCAAAACTTTTACGACCAAATTATAGATAAATTTGCAACCTTAAAAGACAGACGTATAGATTTAATGTACAAAAAGTAGTTTTTTTATCTTATTTCATACAACTATTTATTTTAAGTTTTAATAAACTAAATTATGTTTTTATTATCGCAATGACCGCTATATTTTTAGTGATAGGTGTACATATTTTACTTGTTTTGTTTACTTTTTATTTACTTTTTTTAGAGTTTATTTTTTTAGTTTTTAATGGTTTAGTAGGGCTATTGGCGATGACCTCCATTAAAAAAAAAGGTGAATGCGTAGCAGAATAATACCTCATGGGTGACGTGGAAATTTATTCATATTTAAACAAAATTAACCTCATGTAGCCTCACCCTTCAATATACTCACGAGCCGCCACTGTCGTCTTTAAAAATACCGACGAAGTTTTAGGAAGTCCGTGACGATACCCAAAAAACTAATGATTCCTTATGACAACACAATAAATAAATGACCAATCCTAGAAATTCGTTATGTCAAGAATAAATAATTGATCAATCCCAGGGCTTTTAAGCATTTTTGGAGAAGCTCCTGAACCCAATCAAAAATGCCATTTTCCAGCTAATTTTAAACGGGCAAAGCCGACTATTAAAAGTAAGTGCCGCAACCATGCCGGAATGCAATAAAATGATTTTGGTTAGGCTTCGGCCACCTATGAACGCACTCCTGCTTTTCCTGTGGACGCCGTGGTTGTCTTATCAAATTTACAATTGTAATATATTTTTGGAGCCTTACCTATAACGTCTTGCATAAGGCTTTGAATTTGACATTATTTAAGCATTTTTGTTGGCAAGCTGCCTCTAAGCAGATTCAAAAATTTGACAAGAGATAGAATGTTAGTGGAGTTGAAAGAGAAGAATTTACTTGTACATATCCCCAAATTTTATTTGTCAAAAAATATTGTCAACACCCGCCTTGCGGTGTTTACCCACTGTTTACTATTGAGAGTTGTTTTAAAAACTAAAGTGATTTTCAAAGTGACTTCAAAATAATGACTTCCAGAAAACGAAGCGGTAGTGGTTCAAAGCGCCAGTTTAAAGAAAAAGTGGTTCAGATTTACGAGACTATTTTAAAAGGAGAGGAAATAGGCCCCAATAACCCCTTATCCTGGGAGGAATTCTTCCTGCTAAAACCTAAATTAATCAGCTTAGAGAGTGAACTTTTAAAACTCTCTCTGGAACAGTTACAGAGTGTAAAACCAAATTTAAATGAATTATTTACACAATGTATAGAGATTCTTGCTGATAATTCAAGCATAAGGGCTGCATATGGCTTACAAACATTATGTGGGTTCCTTCATGCTGTTTTCAAAAAACTTGGTGAAAGTCAGTTTGAGAATAATATACAGGCTATAGAATTTTTGTCTGGTTTTGATAATTACGTTGGAAATATTCAAAAGTTACTTGATTTCTGTCAATTATTTTTAGAAGGTAAATTTACTATGATCAACATTTGAAATTATTAATTTTCAGATAGATAAAATATTTTATTTACTTTAATTTCAGGTGATTATACTGACTCCATAAAAGGCCTTTGTTTAAAGTTAATTATAATTCTGACAATAGGCACAGACAACTTAAGCCAAAACACCTTAATAGAATACATTATAATGTCTCCCTTATTTGATTGCCTTGTTAAGTTACTGTCTGATGTTCCTACAAGGCAAAAGCATGGTTATGATGTAGTCTTGATCATAACATTACTTGTGAACTATAGAAAGTATGATGCTACTAATCCTTATGTTGTTAAATTGTCTATACTGGATGATGAATTGGCATTAAATGGATATGGACAAGTTATTACTGCTTCTTTAACTGAATTTTGTAATCAGTATAATCTAGAACATACTGAGATTCAAAACTCCAGTTGGTTTTCATCCTTGACAAATATGGTTGGCAGTATGTTTATATCCGAAGAAGGAGGTTTTAGAAATCAGCAAATTAGGTAGGTAAAGTTTAGGCTAAAGGAATTATGTTTCATGTATTTCTATGAAATTATAGGGTACATTGGTCAAATTCATGAGAAAAAAAACATGTACCTTATATTAATTTGGGCATGAAAATTAAAGTTTATTGTTAAATTTTGAATGAACTTTTTGTCTGTTTGCTGTGAGTTAAGTTAAGGTATACAATCTTTAGAAATTATGCATCAATATATACACTAACTTTTCTATGGCAACCGGTGACGACTGCTTGTTGAGGCAGCGGGGCCCTCCCAGTAATATGCAATTTTAATTCTTATAAATTATTAACATCAAAATAAAATTGTGTTAAAATTTCAACAAAAAACATCAACTTCTATCTCTAATTATATGTGCTCGTTGACTCGTAAGAATATATAAACATGAGCTTAGTCTTGAAAGAGGTAAGGATGTGGTTCACCACCAATCAGAGTTATTTTTACATGAAAGAAGACTAAACATCTGTATTTCCACCTAAGTGGTGCTCAGCACAATAATCCAAAATTTTTGGGGATATATCTGGATAGTTCCCTGGGCTTCTCTGGTCAACAGACAGCATTTACCACCTTTCATGCTCTTTTCCAGTGAATATTGACATATGGTATCCTTGCATGTGGAAATGTTGCCAATATACATATTTAGAAGGTGTTTTTTTGGAATCCAAATAATGCACTGAGGTTTACTGCGAATATATCTTCAACAGAGAGTTAACCTTTTTTTAAATTATTTAAAATCAAAACACTCTATAGCCTGATTACATATAAGAATGTAATGCTACATAAAGAAACACAACAGGTGCTGCATATATTGAAAACTTTATTCTACTACAAAAAACTGCCAGTCTTAGCATAAATAGCTATAATTTACTTCCTTTAGTCTTCCACAAATTCCAAATGCTTATTTAAATTGCACCTTAAAATAATAATATTAATTATTTATTTATTTGCAAGTTAGGCCAAGCCTAATACAATGAAAAAAAATTACAAATCATGACTGTTGTATAAGTTCAACTTAAACAAATACTAATGTAATGAATCTTACTTATACACTTATACTAATACTAACTGATATATACTAACATTTACATTTTAAGTTATAATAAGTTTTAAGAGAAATTTGCACAACTCAAGGGTCAAGAAAGGCCTCACTGCAATAAGGGAGAATAATGTTATGATCTAAGTAAAATACTTTTGAGTTGTCTTTTAAAAACATAGGATAATCTACGATCCTTTACCTCTACCGGTAACTCATTATACTGGTTTAGACCTTTAAAGAATAAAGAATTCATGGGTCTACCAGTGTTAGTTTTTTAATGTGAAAGTCA